>DWAO01007686.1:0-10011 GCA_018230605.1 Heliconius congener
CGGGTTCGAGTCCCGCTACGTTCAAATTTTTATACGTTTTCTAAATAAGTATTGAATCTTTACTTGAATCTTATAGAAAATTAATTGTAAAAATACAAGGAATACAAAAATCTAAACACCATAAATTTTCTTAATAATTTTACTCTCTAAATTTCTTTTATCTCCAAAACGGTAAAACTACGGACTATGACATATAGGGAAGAAAGAGCACTCATCGATTGTTTCAATTTATCTTTAATTATACTGTAATTTAAGAAAGTTTTTGTTTCGACTCAAGCTCCAAGCCAAGCCAAGGCCAATGCCGAAGGTTTGGTTTCGGTTTCAGCTGGATTATTTCGGTCGTACACAATTTTTTTTTATCCTTGCACATTCTTTTGCTTGAAATGAAAGTGGAGAACGGAGAGAATTAACACTAGATTCTCTCCGCCTACCTTGCACCTACTGTGTGCAGGATACAGTGTAAAGCAGTAAAAAACTTCATACCCTCAAATTTGTTTTTAGTTTACACGAACGAAGTTGCGCATTTAACGAAAACCTAATATTTCTATTTCGAATATTTATAAGTCAGTTTTATAAGCTATTTAAGTACTAGTAGTAACATTTCAACACGCCACAAGCTTAAATGGTTATTTTATTGCTTTTACTCTAGAAAGCGTAGCAATGATCGCTTAAGCTTACATTTAAGGAACCCATTATGTTTGATTGCTCGCAGTGAGGATAGCTTTTCTTATTCTAAAGAATAAATAATAATGTAATTGTTGGATTAATATATTTGAAAAATGTCAAATAAGGTAGACGTAGCCGTCGTGGCACAGTTGCATAGCGTCTGACTGTAAATACGACAGTTGTGGGTTCGATTCCCACTCACTTAGTTTCACGCTGTATCCCGCTATATAAAAGGTAACCAGAGGTATTTAATATTAAGGCGCTCCGTTAACGCTGAGCTTATGTTATTTCCTGCCTCACCATACCTAATCAAAAAAACAGTGGGATCGAAGTTACAACTCTTGAGTTTACAATTAGGCGCTGCGCCTCTGTTCCACGATAGTCTTAACTGTAATTATCAATTATATGGTAATATGGCTAGTAGGTATTCATTCATTTATTTAAACAAAAAATGAAACAAATACAAAAAGTGAGCCATACTATGAAAATTTTAATCGATTCTAAAAAGGCTGTACCAGCGTGGCACGCGTACGCGACTGTCGGGTGTAGCAGACCGAATAATTCAGTTTTACCTGAATTTTTGGTCTTCCAGTCGACATGTATGTATGTTATGTACGTAACATACTACTCAAACACTTTGTTGGAATATATTTTTTACCTCACACTGTATACTACGTTTATCAGGGTAAAGCAGAGGAAACGTAGTGTTAAGAGTTAAGACACTCCGAGCCCTAATTTTCGGGATATTGCGTGTTGAGTAAAAAAAAATTCACACTTATTTTCATAAATTTTTATGTAGTAGGTAGATATTATACTTTCAATACTTTCATATGGCGGATTTAGATTTTTTCACACCATTTATTATTGCAGCTATTTTTAAATGCATAAATTTAAATATTTTAAGACAGAGAGAAAAAGCGAATAACGGTTCTCTAAAGATCTTCCATCCAAACTATAAAAATTTAATAATATTTACAACCAGGCAGCAAAATGAGGAAATAAGAGTCCAGTATATAATAAGAACTGTTATTTTGCAATCGTTAACCACCTTTTATTGTGGAGACGCAAATTTTAAGTTTGGATCAGCGTCTTGGGATATAATGTCTCATAAAATTTAAATTTCAACGTAATTTCTTCTCCTTTCCAGCGTCATAAAGATATTTTATGGCAGTTTTCTTGGAAACGTAACTGTTTGGTAATCATTCTATCGCTTATTTGGTGCTAGAATGACGTATTTGCACTTTTTAAAATGTATACGCGATTGAAGTTTGTAAATAGTTTATATTTGTACAATAAGGAGAAAGTTTTTTTTTCACCTTCACACTGTACCCCTTGTATATTATGGTATAATGAAGGAACCTAGTGTTAAGACATTTCGTTCGCCACTTTTCGATTAAATAGCATGAGTTTCGCTACTCAACTTTTGATGAGTTGAGTTGCGAAACTCAACGCCATGCTTCGTCTTGTTACGAGACCGAAAAATATAAATTTCCACAGATCATGGATTCGATTTTACTAGAGGAAATGAATTTTTACTTTTGTCATCAAAATAAAGCGTGACACAGAGCCCCTCCGCTCTATATTTAAATATATATATATGTCACGAAAATTTGGTGAAAAGCGGCAAATGGCGTCTTTGAACATTCAAATCTCTCTGTCGACTCTGATATAAGCGGGAAGCTGAAAAGGAATAAAAATAAATGTTTTTTTATAACGTAATTTCTCTACGTTCTTTACTTCACAGAATTCAGACCATTACCGAGTAAGAGGCACGAAAATTAACTAAGTATAGATAATGTAATCTCAAATGCTTTTATCAGCGTCGACTCGATCAAGTAATTAATGAATTAATAGGTGTAGCGACGAAATTAGTCGAAGGAGATACGGTAGGTCACACCGATAGTGTCTTGTGTTCTAAGATAACCAAATATTTATACATCTTTATCTTTTGGAACACCCTATATATCGGCGTGATGTAAATCTATACTAATATTATAAAGCATGACAGTATGGCTGGTTAACCGCACCAATCTCAGGAACTATTGATACGGTTTGAAATAAAAATGTATCGAATAGTGCATTTGTTAATTAAGGTTATAACTTATAACTCTTGCTATTTATCGTTTGGGTCACAAGTCTTAAATATTTCTATTTGACCATGTAGGCGAAAGCACGGTTTTCACCGTGGAAAAGAAGAAGCTTGAGCGTTACGGACTTTTAAATAAAATTCATTTACATAATTTACACCCACAAACAATTTTATATTTTGGAATTATGTACTTCGCTCCATTCCCTAGAACTGAACGAGTGCTTTTTGCTCGCTCGGTCCTTTCCGTTTGACTATTTATTGCCAGGCCTACTCCGCTCACGATGGAAACCGGGCTTACGGCGGAGAATAATAAGTCATACAACAATTTCAACTAACAAGTTTTCTATTTTTGTTCCACTAAGATGATATTATATGTTATCAGGTAAAAACTTTCGCTTAAATAGAACTAGTGATAGTGTTTAGATATAAATAAATTATTTTTTTCATGTGTTCTCTATTTTCCACTCAGTTCTCGAGATATTGCGCGTTGAATGGCAGACCGCTATGTTTACCGGGACGAGGAAATGAATGTAAAATACACTGGTGTGTTGTTCTAGTTTTCACTCAGTGGTCGTGGATTCATTTCTCACTCGTTTCGCATTCGTTATGTGGTTACTAAAATACAACAGAGCTGGAGCTGTGCCTAATTTGGATTGAAACTTGTGAGGTCTCCAAATCGTTGTATTATTATGATTATCATGATAAAGCGTCATTGCGGCGCAGCGGCACAAGTCTGACTGTAAACGCGACGGCTTTGGATTCGATTTACATTTAAAAACAAGCTTTAGGAAAGGAATTCTCGCTTTAGGAAAAACAAACCTTGGCATTGAGTTCAGCTATTTAGCACTCAACAATTGAGGAATGCAAGGGGAATGAAATGTCTTAATACTAGGTTCCTTCTTCCTGTGCTTGTAGATAAAGCAATTAGCGTGAATAATTCACTCTACTCCACTCCACTCTTCACATAATGCCTCCAGAATTCGGCAGAAAGTGGGCAAGGGAAGTACCATAATGAAAGTGGAATGTCTTAACACTAGGTTTCCAGGGTCACTCTGCCTACACTTACCGGATCGAACAATTATTGCTTAAATTTTTATAAGCTAAAGTATTCCCATATGTAGAAACATTTTTGAAATTTCATTCAAATATATAATAAAGTTATTTAATTTGTTCACATACAAACTTGCGTTGAACACTGTTCTTGTTAAATGACACCAATTTACGGAGCGCTCTGGATTATGCTTCTATGATACGAGCTCCGGGAGAATTTATTGAATATCTATTATGAATATTGTACAAATATATGTATGTATATATATATAAAGAAAAAGAGGCTGTCGTGCCAAATCGTTTGATTGCAAATGCATTTTAATTTTTTTAAGAAAATTATGTGGTGTGTAAGAAACGTACGTTACGGGACGTACTTTAACGCTAAGTTCCCTCTTGGGTAGAGCGTAAAGTAGATTCGGGGTATATAGTGTGCTCCATACGCGTGCGTTAAAAATAAAATATGTATTTGAAAATTCTTTGGTAAATATATTGGTATACATATTAATATATTTACTTTTACGTATATATTATTAGGCAGTTTTTTAAAATTCAAAATTTCTAATGATTAGTTTCACGCTTTTCCCCGCTAATCAGGGTAGGTTGAGACCAATCAGTGTCACGACATTCGTTTACCTGGTTTCCGCTCGAGTTCGAATTCGAGTGGCGGCACTGAGTGTTACACTTTGTATGGCCAGAACGGGGAAAGAAAAACAAATTCAGTCCCCGCCTACCCTAGAAGGAATAATAATTTGGGTTGGGGGGTACTAAGAGATAAAAAAAATTATCAGCTTCGCGCTGTATCCCGCACATAGCAGGGTAAGCAGAGGGAACCTAGTGTTAAGTCCCATTCCCCACTCAAAGATGATTTTTATTTGTTTCCCGTCTAACACCAGAGTAGCTACAGGCGCATAGCTGTTGCCCATGTCGTATCGATCTGGAAACACTCTCGCAGGATGGCCATTTCACAGTTGCGTGGATGGAAGTTCTTACGAACCACCCAGTAGTAGAGTGCCAAAAAAAAACAAAACAGGATGTTACGTCCACTAAAATGAAGTAGCGGGCAACTAGTATATAATCTATTCGTATATGAATACTCTGAATTTACATCATTTTGCCTTTTTTGCATTTTTGCCCGTAGTTTGTTGACACATCCATATATTCATTAGTCTCGTATATTTTAGTTCGCTCTAACAATGTATCACAATCAGAACAGATTAACGCAGGTCCATTTGCGTGCAGTAAATTTATATTAAAATCACATTTGTATGAAGCAAATTATGATTTTTTTCTCCTTTTTCCTACCCTGCTGTATGCGGGATACAGCGTGAAGCTGATTTTTTTTGTCTTCACGCAAGAAGACATGAGACTATTTTTAACACTCCTATCCCCACTTTCCTATTTTCCGAGGTCTTGCTCGTTTAGTGGCGAACGTTAAATTTCAGCAGTGAAATAAAAATAAATAATACATATAAAAAGACTATTTATATTCAAAATCGATCTAAAATCGCCAAACCTTCAGAACATTTCAATCAATGAGTCACATTATCTTCCAAAAATAAGCCCTGGGTGCTTGTAATTAAATAACAGTTTCTTGTTATCTTGTATCAGCTAAACTATAAATTAGTAACGATATAGCCGCCACCATTACGACTGTACGAGACATTACCGACATTCTAGAAGTATTAGACTTCGACAGTTTGGAATGGTTTTCTTAGTTTCACGTTGTATCGAGTTTAGAGCAGGATTGGGCACAGGGAACTGTTAATAGTAAAATGGCTTATATATGCAAAAGGTGTAGGTTAATATACGTAAATTTGGTATCGCACTTGTTTTAAAATGGCGCATCCTATTTAATTTCTCTCTATTTTATACTTTAAACGTGCAACCAGTGGTAACATTTCGGATTTGGTGTCGTTAGAGAGTGAAGCTAAGACAATGAAAGTGAGCGTTTATGCGCATTTAAAGAGGGTGAAAGTGGTAAATAAAAACTTAATGAGAAAATCAAATTAAAAGAGAACACCCTCCCAGTGTAAGAGGCTAAAGCTACCCTGAGTCACAAGTCTCAGAACTCCTCACTCCGAAACGCGCTGGGCCTGCTAACCCTGCTGACCTGACTCGGCTGACCCTTATAATAATCCATCAAATCTAAAATACTTTACTGCACAATGAAGATAGTACATTCAATTGGTAAAATTTATAATTTTAGTTATAAAGCCGCCTGTGCACTATTGCAAAGGTAACTTGATATTCATAAAAACAATACTAAGAGACTATTGTATATATGACTGTCACACATACACTGTATATTCATAAGTATATAAATACATAAATATATACATACATATATACATACGCACATACATACATACATCGAATATCCATATAAGTAGATTCTTTTTTACTAGTTAAAGATAAAAATGAGAAGCTTCCTTTGAAGATTTCATTCTTCAATATTTTTTTTTATAAATATTTTTTTTAGTTTTACATTGTATCCTGCATATATACAATATGACAAACAAACTAAACTAAAAATATATATTTTCCAGGTTCCCTCTATATAGCAAGGTATGCAAAAGGAACCTGGAAAGACACTGACAGAATGTTTAAGACGTTGCGTTCTGATTAGCGTAACTCGACTTATAAAATATTTAATTTCCTCAAATGAAAATCGAACCCACAACCTGTCACGTTCACAGTTGCATGGTTGTGCCCCAGCGGCACGAATAAATAACCTAAAATATGCATTAAAAATAAAAGCTTTTGTCTCTCAGATACTGTACATGGTAGGCTTACCCCACTGTTTTGTAAAACGGGTGAGGAATTTTAATTTACCCTCGTTAAGGACATGTTCGGGATCAGAGGTGTCGTTTTACAAAGATAATGGTTACAGTTGAATTGGGAGAATGTTATTAGTTTTGTTTTGGAAGATTTTTTAATTTAATTTAATATTTTTTTAAGTATCAAAAAACTTTTTAAAAAAGTAAAAAACAAAGAAAATTTGCTTTCCGATAAAGAAATAAAAGTTTGGTTTTGGGGCATTGAACAAATAAAATAAATGATTTGTCCTAGATCCTTCATTATGACTTAATATTAAACTAATTACCTATAAGACATTTATCTAAGTGACGCAAATATATAAAGTCTATAGACAATCTGTGGTCGTCTATTAAAATTATAATTATACGAATGTTTTTATTAAAACTAAACTATTATGCTTTAGTAAGATTAACGTAACTTTTCCTTAGTATAAAGTAATACTACTCCATCTACTCCCTTTATAACCACAAGGTAGTGTCGAGACACTTTTCGCCTAATTTTCGAACCATTCCATGTTTAGTAGCGGAACTTAACGCTGCTTTACTGAGTGGGACTCCATAATCATTACGTTTACAATTAGCAACTGACTAACCGTACTTTAAAGCTCACAAATAAAATGATTTTACCTTTATACCAGTACATATGTAAAATATAATCCAATTACACGAAAAAACCAATTAAAAATCAAAATGGCGTTGCCGAAGGTAAATGAGTAACAAATAGTAAACGAACTCGGACGGGTAATTCGATTAAAAAACGAGAATCGGCCTTTATCAGCATTACCCGGTCTGGTGAGCTAACTAAGAACTCTATGTTAGAAAATTAAATACGATTTTAACCTATATGTATATTGTAATAAGATCTATTATCTCTTATTTCAATACCATGATCCTCCCTATAATATTTTAAATAAAATGAAACTTTGTTGAACTAAAAATAAGGTTCAATTTTCTTTCCAATCACAATGTAATGTACGATATTCTTTTTACCAAACACGTCTTTGTGATGTAAAACTGTTCGGTTTTTCGTCAACTTTGGCTATTGGATATCGGAATTTAGAATTGAATCGTTTTGTGACAAGTCGCTATTTTATTATCCTTTTAGACGATTTAAGGGAAGTTGTGCATTTGAAGTGAATATTGTTATCGTTGGGGTTTCTTGTTTTCATTTTGAGAATTTCTCTGTAGAAACTCTACAGAGAAATTCTGTTTCTGTCTGATTCTTGTCTGATTTTTAAACTATTTTATTGTCATCTCGTATTATTTGTGATCTAACTTTTGTGACATTGCGTATTGAGTGGCGGATCTCAACGCCGCTCTTTGGCCATACGGCTACACACTACATCTCCGGCTCGTACTTGACAGGTTATCTCCAGTTGATGTTGGCCTCTATTTTTTTTATGAATGGACACAATGCTGTTAACCTGGACTGGTCTTGACAGCGTGACTGGGCTGGGCTGGCCTGTAGTTGATATGATTTAGTTGTTTTAACAATTACTCTACTGAGGCTAGTCATGGTGTGGAGGCAGTGTGATTGTAAAATCGACTGTTTGTGGGTTCAATCCAAATTCGGGAAAGTGAATTATTTATTTACATTTATATTTCCAATTCGCTCGCTCGCTCTAGTGTCGAGGCAAAACCCGGTGCTGAGCTCCGCCACTCAACACGTAACGACTCCAGAACTTCGCGTAGTGGGGAACGGAGTGTCTTAATAATAGGTTCCCTCTGCCTACCCTATTGGGTGCGCGATACAGGGTGAAGCTGATTTATTTGATTTTTTAACAATTTTTCTAAATAATTTAATGATGGTTAAGTTAACGTAAATTACGGAATTTTATCATAAACACGTATGTGTACTCAGACCCATTCAAGATTCACAATTTTGGGGACGATAACTTAGCGTTACAAGCTTATTGTTATAATTGAAATAGTTCTATTACTACAATAACTTCTATACTCACATATTTCTTACTTACATTAAACTAAAAAAATATTAAACTAAATAAAAATATAATTTACCAACACACCCACACGCGTGACGCACTCGAGCAAGATGTCAATCCGATACGAGTGAGAGGAAATTTGTCTTATTTCCGCTTCGTTCCGCCACCGAGTCACTTTCCTGTTACTTCACCCACACGCTATCCTTACTATTTGTGATATAGTCAGTTTAACCAATATGTAATAGATTTCTGTTAAACTAATATGAATATTATAAAACTGAAGAGTTTGTTTTGACCGATCAAGCTATTCTCAGAAACCACTGGTTCAAATTGAAAAATAAGTCAACGCACGGCACTATAGTATGTCAAATGCGGCGATTGTTGGTTCGATCCCACTCTGTGGAATGAATTTCATGTCCTCGCTCTGGTGATAATATAAAGCGGATTGTCGAGCTCCGCCAATCAACACAATCTCTCGAAAATTGGGCAAAAAATGTGGAACTGAGTGTTTTGATATTAGGTTTCCTCTACTCACTCTGCTAATGCGGGATACAGCGTGAACCGAAAAAAATTGTAACATAAATTTTGCAAACATCTTCCAAAGATAGAATTTTATAGAAGAAAACTAAACAATAACAAAAAATAAATAATCTCGTGATGAGCCACGCTGTCTTAGAGGCGATAAAATTTCGCTCGAACTCAGTATCAAATAGTAATTTATCACACTATCTGAACAACAGGACGAGAAACAAGATTTATTCTAGGGGTACATTGCTTTATAGAAAACGATTCATTTGCGTTTGTATGTATGAAACTTATTAACTTTGAATTTTTTTTTATTTCACACTATATCCTGCATATCGCAGTGTGGGCACAGGGAACTTGGGAACCTAGTATTAAAACTTCGGTTTTCCATTGAGACCCTTTCTAAATTAAAGGCATTGGGAGTTGACTGTCGAAAATCAACGTCACACTTTGCCTTGTTACTAAGCGAAGAAAAGAAAACATTAAATATTCTATTTCAACCATTTGGAATAGAACGACACGCACATACGCTTTTTTTTATTTTTTTTTATATAATTTTAACTAAACACTATAGACACGTGGTCCGTATTTTTTTTTACTTTTTGATTATTATCAGCAAATCAACGGTATATTTATCTGATACTTAAACTAGGCTTATAACTAGACTTCTATGTATTCAGCTGAAGAGCTGCGCACGTACGCTGGTCAGCGTGCGGCCTCTATACTGGAGGTAGCAACGAAATCCGGCCACCTTAAGGGTACATATGTGCGTAAACTAAAGGACGCTGCTGCAGCCCTGACTGACATCATTGAATCCCTCGTCACTCGTACTGAGAGTGAAGAGGTCCACCGAGCGCGAGAAGAAAACCGACGCCTCACTGAAGAGGTGGAGAAACTGCGGACGGATCTGCTATCCTATTCT
>DWAO01007687.1:0-10009 GCA_018230605.1 Heliconius congener
TATATATATATATATATATATATATATATATATATATATATATATAATAAAAATTCATTTTTTATTATTCCTATTCAAATAAGTTTAAACTAGTGTTAGGAATTTGAGATTAATAAATCATCGAAATTAGAAGTCTTAAATAATAATATATTTAATTTGATAAATGAATTTACTTCATAAAAGCTGTTGTGACATCATTTATTGTTATTATTTTTTTTAATAGCCTCACGCTGTAACTCGCCTCTTGTTCACGCTGCCTACCCCGCTATATAACAAGGTAGGCAGAGGGAACGAGAGGAACATAATGTTAAGACACTCCGTTCCCCGCGTTAAATTTATTTACGTGATAAAACGTAACCTAACGCCGACAATTAAATTACAACTAATCCCTCAATAATAAATATATAAATTTATAGTGCATTGGGCATACAATAGTAAGTAAGAATTTATTTCACTTTTAAATTTAAAGTATTTTTTTTTATATTTTTGCTGTATATTTAAACTTTGTTCAAAATTAAGAAAAAGATATCCCAAATTCCACCAAAATGTATAATTGTTTTCCATTCATTCTTTCATTTATCTATGGGCGATGGCTAAAATGGCGTTGAACAAAGGGAAACGATTACCTTTTTTTTAATTCGATAGCAACATCCATAAATTCCATTGTGACTTATAAAATATGGAAAGAAAACTACTAATTATAGTTTTTTCAGAAAAACGTTTTTGTGTTTGGATAACCACAAAAATTGTGCACATTTGTGCTTTAAACGATTATCTATTTACTAGTGATAATATAAACTTATTTTGTTATAGAATACATGAGTAATTGACGATAAATAAAATAATAAAGAAAATGTAAAAAAAAATCTTCCTAATAAGAAAGTGCAGTGAAACTCATAATTATTTTAAGGTTTAAAAAAAGTTATATTTTTTAAATATCCAATCGAATTTAGGTTAAAAAAAATGTTAATAATTCACGAAATTCATTTAATACGAAAAAAATACTATTTTTTAAGAATTAGTCGCCATATTAGTTTTTCACTTAGTTGATATATATTTAGAAAAAGATGGCTAATGTATTAAAATACTAATTCATCTATTATTAATAATTTTAAATAAAAAAGGACATAAGGGAATTTATTTTTAAAATTCACAATATTCTGTAAAACACAGAATAA
Source organism: Heliconius congener (assembly GCA_018230605.1). Classification (NCBI taxonomy): domain Eukaryota; kingdom Metazoa; phylum Arthropoda; class Insecta; order Lepidoptera; family Nymphalidae; genus Heliconius; species Heliconius congener. The sequence continues at coordinate 1,179 of DWAO01007687.1, forward strand.
CTCATTAAATTACACTTAAAAACATAGAAGAAAAAATAAATAGCATTTCTTTTTAAAAAGACGAGCCATGTATCCTCAACGAATGGCTCAAATCCCATGTTTCAATCCTATAAGGAATCTTAAGATATATCCTAAGATAAATCCCAAGACATCTTACGATCAGAGTTTGACAAACTCTTATTGCAATTAACAGTTAAACACTAACTAAATATTCGTAAATTATATTAAATTGCTAATCCATACACTTCAATTAACAACTCATTTTATTGTTAATTGTAATTTTTGCACAAGAAAATAATCAGTTATTAATATTTCTTTGTCAATTGCAATTGGGCAATTAAAATTTGCCCTAATTTGTTTACGATCGATCTTGAGACGTATCTTAACAACATAGCTCGAGATACATCCTCGCATCTCACAGCAAGTCCCCAAATATATCTTCGCATTTCATTAAATCTCGAGATATATTTCGCATATTATAACAAATCTTAAGAAATATCTACGGATTTCAACGGGATTTTTACTGAATGTTATGTTATGACGTCATCATATCGTTGACGGACGGTGACGTCACTGACGTGCCCTTCAGCAGGTTGGTGATGTCGCGGCGGAACATCGAGAGGTTTTGCGTGAACCTGAAAGGTAGTAAATAATGGGTCGATATTTAGTAACTTAAGAGTTGTACTCGCCCTGCTGTTAGGTTTACTAAACTTGTGAGCATCGTACACGGAACGGAAAGAAAATAATCAAAAGTAAGAAAACTTAGAACTAAATCTGCGCAGTAATCTACGGCTAACTTCAGGGCGGCCACGACTGTTTAATGATAAATTAAAAGCATGTGAAGTATATAGCTGCAAACGCGATGGTTGTGGGTTCAATTCCCAATTGGGGGAATGAATCATTATTATCATTTCATCGATATGATAAGAACACAAAGCGCGGCTTTAAGACCGGCCATTTAACACGCAATATCCCGAAAATTGGAACGGATTGTCTTAACACTCCCGGACGAACAAATTTCCTTTGTTATAACAAGCAGAAAAGAGCGTGAAAACTAACTCATAACAAAACTCACCTATCCCTATTTTTAGTCAATAGGTTCCTCTCAATTCCATTCATCAGGCTATGGAACCACTGTACCAGCTGAGGCTGCTTGTCCCTTGGCTGCTGAGAGATCAACTCCGTGCGGATCCTGGCAAACTGCTCCTCATTGAGGAGTATCAGACCGAGGAGAGGTCGTGACATGGACCATTGGTTGCAGCACTCTTCGAACATTACCACGTTTAATACCTACATGGGAAAAAAAATCAAAATATATACTTAAGAAAACAAAAACTTAAAGGGAAATACGTCGTACCCACATTTATCAGAAATTCTTGATAAGTTTTACAACGTATGAGATGACGAGGGCGATCATTGCGCGAAAACTAAAATAAGTGATCTACCTGATAAGACCCATAACCGGCCAATCTCCCGAGCTTGTCACCCCGAGGGTGTTCGATAGCCAACTAAATAAATATATCAACTTGCACGACAACGCAGATCGTCTTGCGGATAGCATCCTGTTACATATTATACAATGAGAAAAATTCCAATTTTTGCCGGTTCTTTAGATCTTTTTAAAGCATATGACATGGTGTAGATGATGTGTTGTGGGGAAACATGGAGCAAGCCATAAAAAAGCCTTATTAACAATTTCAAGTACTGGTACAGAAGCCAATTCAACTATCTTCGGTGGGCAGGAGTTTTACGACGTCCGTATGGATTGGAGTGAAATAGGGAGTTTTAAGTTCGACAACCGTTTTTAACTAGTACGTGAACGAATTTCAGATATTCACAAAAATTATAAAGCATCTTTCGGGTTCAATACAATGACGCACTTGACACACATACAATGACGCAGGATGCTGTTGGAGCTGGTTGCGACCGGCGCGAGTTAACAATGAACTGTTTACATTTTTAAAAATCCATCCATCAAATCTGTACATAGCCAATTAAAATTAAATTTAATAAAAAAATACTTTTTTTGTAATGAAATTAAAATTGCCGTTAAACATCCTGTACATACGCGAACTGTCTCTAGTAAGCAGTTACGGACAATACGAGCCAACAACGCTTACGGCGGCCGCACGTCGGCCTAGTTATGATTGATAAAAATCAGCAGTTCATAGTTGTTTGTTTAGTTTTTAAAGTTTTTTTTTCCTCCCAAAGACTGTTTGCCTCTCACACACTCACCGTCGCTAGCAGCTGTTGCATGATCTCCGGCCTCCGCTGCAGCACCTCTATGAACATGTTGCTCGTCTCGGGCGGCGGTTGTCGCGGGTTCGGCACTTTGTTACTGGCTGAAAAAATATATATTTATGTATATAAAAATATATACTCATACATATAAACTATACATATTGAAATAGGAATATATCTTTAATTTCATTAATCCATAATACACAAATGTAATTAATAACATACAATTGTATCCAATTTGCAAATAAAACTGTAGTTTATTTCTTTTTTTTACTATACCAGCTGTTACTAACTTAGACGATAAAAAAATTGTTCTAAAGGTCCATTAATCAGCTTAACGCTGTATGCCGCACACCGCTGGGTAGGCAGATGGAAGAGGAACCGAATGTTAAGACACGCCGTTCCCCACTCTCACTGAGTTCAGGAGGCATTACGAGTTCCGCCGAGCTCAACACCAGAGCGTAGAAATGAAAATATAAATGTAAATAAATATTTCACTTCCTCAAGTGGGAATCGAACCCACAACCATTCGATTTTACAGTCACACTTTGTGCCCCTGGCATTTATATATAGTTCTAAAAGTTAATTAGTACTTATTCAATAGAAATCATAATACAAATAAAATATTTCTTCTATATGTTAATGTCATCAATTTCCCGTGACTAACTTACATTTCTGCACAAGCTGCTTAAACAAATAGGTGACGATGTGGTCCAGAGTGGCGCAGCATCCCGTGCACACACTCGAATCTACAACATGAAACATTATAATAAATTTTTACAATTATATTTAAAATACTGTAAGTTTAAACAATTATTATTTTTTTATATTTTTAACATTTTGTTTAAACTGTTTTTTTCACACTTACGAAAGAAAAATACTTTTTAACGTAGTTTTCGGATTTGAACCCGCGTCCCTAGGAAACCGTCCAAGAAGTTTTCTAAATAAGTATTTTTTTTATTTCTTTCCAATCCCGACCTCTCCAAAGAAGCTTTAGGATATCACAGCGTTCTACTCAGCGTAATTTCGCCTGTGCGTTACCTGTTACTTAGTAACGGAAATATAAGAATACTTGTGATTCACACAATATTTATTTTTGACTTATTATTGTATGGATGCTTGTTTACTTTCACGCAAAAACTACTGAACTGATTTAGATTAAACTTTACAGTTATATAGCTTATACATCAGAATAACACATAGGCTACAGTTAATATGAAGATTTTTTATAATTTAGCTGTAATATAGTAATAAGCTGTAGCAGGCGAAACCCCGTTTGCGTCACTTGTACATAGAGAACTCACCCAAAGCCGTCAATCCTTCAGATATCGACGACAATATATACAAAGTGGCATCGGGCTGAAGGGACGCCAAGAAAGGCATATGATCCTGCGCTAAGCGCTCCAAAAGAACGAAGTACGTTTGCGATAATTTCGGGTAGTCCTGTAAAACAACGGAGTCAAGATATATACATACAAAATATCTTCAGACTAGTAGGCAACGAAATAACAGAGTAGGCAGAGGTTAAGTTAATTTTAGAGGCATTGCGGGTTGAGTGGCGGAACTCAACACCGCGCTTTGTCTCGGCACCAGAGCGGAGAAACGAACATATTAAAAATATTTCATTTCCTCGAGTAGGAATTGAACACACAATTCTGCGCCACGACTAGCCTGGGAAATTACGTAATTCATCAGATTCATTAAATCTGATGAATTACGTAATATTGGTCTAAAATCGAGACTTGTCTGTTGACTGACGGAACTCAACGCCGAGTTTTGTTCTTTTACTACTCTGCTATATGCGGAATACAGAATCAAACTAAAAATATGTATAATTATAAATAAAAAAAACCCATTACATACCAATAAATCGCTAAGCAATATACTAAGTAGCAATTTGACGAACATATTGAGTGCATTGTCTAAAGTCTCGTCGCCGTACAACCTGCAATCAATTGTATGAAACTTAGTGCGGGTTTGATTTACAAAATACAAAAATAATTATACGCATATTCAAATTAACTATCAGCGATAATAAGTTCTTTGATTTTCACGATTATTTTTTGAATTTTTATACATTTTTGGAAAACCGACGTTTTGAACTTTGCAGTAGTTCGCGGTCACGGCTATGCGCGATTAATATGCGCGATTAATCCGGTTAAAATAGTTTCATTTAAAACAATCAGCGATCTCAAAAACTACTAAGATCAGCTAATGGCCACTACGAAAAATAAAAAACATATTATTTACAAAGTTTTTTAAAATTTTTGAGTTTTTTAGTGTTAATTTTCATAACATTCAGATAATAAAGAAAAACGTGATTTGTATAAATCGTATGAATACAAAAATTTTCGATTACTCTATACCAAAATTATAGTCGAACGTTTATTTGAACGCGCTAATCTTAAGAAGTACTTACTGGTCAAAATTGAGTATATTTTTAGTTTTCGATAATCCATTTATGTCTAATACATTTATAGAAAAGTTACAGGCTAGCTATATACATCACATCACGTTAATTATTTTGTTGTAACGCACCGTACCTGCGGTCAGAATCACCTCCCGCACTCAGAATGTGTCATACACAACAAATAGCTATCTCGATTTCACTCAATGCGAAGCCGTTGGCAAAAGGTAGTTATTTATAAACAGGGCTTTTTTATCTTGAACACTTTAAATGAAAGCACGTTTTTAACTACTCTATAAAAGCCTAATACAATTTAAGCAGAAGACTTTGTGCCAAAAATTTAAGTATTTGCTTCGAACAAAAGAAATAATAAAACGCCGTTTGTTGAGAACTACGTTAAAAAACACTAACCTATCAAAGCGGCAACGTCGTACCTGCTCAGTCACGAAATCGAGTCGTAGGTATTGGCGGTGAAGTTGAACGTTTTTTAGGTTTATTATCATAGCAATATGATAATAGCAATGCAAATCAGCAATGTGCTACTACTAAAGTAGTACGTGTTTACGTTATTGGTATCTATTCATAATTGCCTCACGTAAACAACAACATATTAATTTTACGTCAAAATTATTGATTGAATTTTAAGAATATTTTTAGGGAAGGGTTTGAAATATTTGACTCTATATACTTCTCCCGTAAAAGTTGCGCCGTGGCTACCACCTGGTGTAGCGAAAAAAAATATGATTTACCTAAAAACACCAAAATTCGCGTAATTTCCACATAAAGCTGCCTTCAATATGGTGAAACATAACGAAATCCCCTTTAGTTTCATCGCGTACATATCTTTTTTGCATACATCTATCGTTAATATTCGGCTACCTGGAAATATAATTAATATTATTATTTTAGCTTCACGCTGTATCCAGCACGTAGCAGGATAGGCAGAGGGAACCTGGCAACCTAGTGTTCCAAAAGACACTTCCGTTCCTCACCTTCTGCCGAGTTCTCGAGGAATGCCTCGAAAAAAATGCGTCTATAACTTAAACGGGAAACGAAATGTCTTGGCACTAGATTCCTGGTAAGAATGATAATACTATAATAAAATTATAACTCGATTACAAGAATATTGCAGCGGTACAGCATCTGTTTAATTTATACCCAGGGACCGATTATTGACTCATTCTCATTCCCCGTTCCCCCGTATAAAATCAATATGTGAATTTAAGTACAAAATATCTTAACTAAAAAGTCACTCTAGTAGCCACAAACAAATTTACACCAACCAAGAACCGACACTCCACTCACCACTACTTACCGTAAGCACATATAGTGTTGGAAAGTTCTCTAAACAACAATATTCCATTGGGAGAGCTGACATCGAACTGTAATCTTTGATTTCTGTTGTGAGCTAATTCCGACATCAATTTTAATATGGGAATTGTCACTGACGGCTCGGAGTACCAGAGTTCGATTCCACGGAGTAGAACTTTTGTGTAGACCGGATATCTGGAAATATAATAAAAACAATGGAAATTGTGTAATTAAATAATAATGGTATTTTTAATACTTGATTTCTACAATTTTCAAGAAAATGCCATTGCGGCGCTAACATGTGACTGTAAATGTGACGTTTTTGAGTTCGATTCCTACTCAAGGGAATGAATTGAGAAGTGGAGAAGAGAATGAAAGAAGAAGTGAGAATATCACTATCCCGCGTAATTGGCAAGGTAAAGGCGATAATATAAAACGTTAAGTTCTCTAACTTACTCCTGCTATATGCAAAATGCAACGTAAAGATGCAAAAAAACCATGCATTCACTCACTCCCTCACTCACTTTGCCTTGCCTACAATGCATGATAGTGAGTGCTACTATTTTTATCTTATTGTAAATTATTAAAATGTATTATCTATAAATAAGTAAAATATACAAACTAACATCCAATCAAACAACATCATATACGTTGTTTTCGTGTTGAAAGCGAATGCTAATCCTCTTAAATCTCTCGCGAGGCCTATTAGAGTCGTTTTAGCTTTTTCTGAAGCAAACATTTGCGTTTCACCCGGTGATAATAGACCTATTATACTTTCAAATGCCGCTGTAATTAGAAGAAAATTATTTAAAGATTATTGTGGAAGAAAATATTTTGTAATATTTTTTTTCTATGAAATACTTCGATCAACTATACATAGATTAAGGGTTACAGTCTAAAAAACGGCACGACCAATAAGAACACAAAAAAAAATTGTGTTCTTATCTGATTGTAGTATCGTCCAACAATCGCCAACGGATACGCTAAAATATCTGTCTGCTTTCAAAAACTAACGTAAATAACCCTCGAAACAATAAAGTACTTAAAAATCATTATTTCACATACAAATTCAATACAAATGTTTGCCAACACAATACCAACAATCTCGCCTTGCCTTGGATAAATTGGTAAGATAAGTTGGTGTTTTATGCGTTATTGTAATAAAAATAGAGTTAACTTTTTAGCCTCCATTGCGTACAGTCATAAAATTATAGAAGGTCTCGTTAACGGTGATAAATATTATCAAAGTAAAACGTTTTATAGCCTGTATTAATTTATATTTATGTATATATTATGCGCTAGTCGACGTTAAAGGCTGTAATAAAGTTGAATTTTATTAAAATTATTTTATATAATTAGTCTGTGTGTAATAATGTTTTGCCTTTCCGGTTATATTGACTCTTACTACTTTTTAAACCATGTTTGTATCCAATATATAATCTAGTAAATAGTTGATCGAAGATGAAATACTCATAAATTTTCACTTTTCGAACTTATTCTTTTATTTGTTTTGCAAGTTCTCATTTCGTTTCAAATTCATAACTGTAGATGCACAGGAAGTGCCTTTGATAACGCAGTGAATTAGTATTATTGTATTAGCTTGATTTTTATTGTACTTAACTCACCTGTCAACGGCATCATGAACGCCTGAAATCTGTCTTCGTCCTCACCAAGTTCCACCATCAGGAGTCGTCCCAAGGCGGTGTATAGCATACTGCGACTCCTCATTTCTGCTGAACCAGCTCCAACGCCGAGAAAGGGAAAATGGTCCGCCTGGGAATTAAGTTTTTTTCCCGCATATAGTAATGCAAGCAGAGGAAACCTCGTGTTAAGGCACTTCGTTTACAATTTGACAACAAATGTAATACAGTAAACACCCACACAGGATATTCGTTAGTCAGGTTAATTGGAGTTCCACTTAATTTATAAATAAAGTTTATAAATAGGGTTGTATAAGTACATTGTAAGTTAAAGTATGATAATTATCGTTATTTTTTTTAAACAAATTTAGGTTTAATCTACATTAAAAGCAATAACTAACCGTGTGATGTGTCAACATGAACTGCACTTCCTCCAGTTTCACTAATTTCCTCACATACGAGTACCCTCCACTCAGATCGCTCAGCAGTCCGAGGGTACGCGTTATAATCTGTTTTGAACTACCCCAGTACTTGAGATTTGTTATGCTGTGGATATAAAGATAAATGTTTTATGTTTTCGTTTTACAAGATTTGAACCCGCACTTATTATTCAAAGACCTGTCTTTTTTTTAAAGCTGTATCTCACTTATAGTAGTTTAGGCTTTTGCTTTCATTTCCTCTTGCTGGTAACAAGAAGAAGCGGCGTTGAGTTCCGCCACTTGAGTTGACAATTAGGCGGCATAAGAGGAACAGTGTTTAACACACTGAGATTAACACAAGGTTCTCGATGCCTACTCCGCTATATTAGAAATACATCGTTAAGCTGGAAAAAATAATAATAAAAAAAACTCACATTTTCCTCATAATAACGCTCAACAATTGGTTTTCGTCATTAACACCCAACACTTCACTGAGACGTCTATAAACTTTACTATTCTTTTGCACTTGTTCCCCAACATATATTCTTCTAAAGGCTTCGAAGAACGACATCATTGCCAGTTCTAGTTTTTCACAGCCACCCTATAATATTTTGAAAAATGTATTGCACAATATGTTGCAGAGCTGTGTATATATCACATATAGAATGTAATGTGTATATGATTTATATTTTTATTTCACAACTTAATGACAATATGATACAAAAACATAAAACGATTAATACATATTAATTATTCACTACTTTCTGTCCAAATCAAGCTGTATATTTTTTTTCCAAAAAGTTAACTTTTTTG
>DWAO01007688.1:0-10009 GCA_018230605.1 Heliconius congener
GAAATGGAAATATAAATTTAAGTAAATATTTCATCTCTTCGAGTGGGGATCGAACTCACAACCAGTCGGTTTTGCAGTCACACTTCGTACCGCTGCGCTACGACTGGCCTCGTAGATAAAAATGGTTGTAAAAAAGCAAGAATTATTACTTAACATAATCATTTATTAATAATTGTTTAATAATTGTAAACATCAATAGATGAACATTGTAAAAATAAAAATAAAAATTAACTCTATATATTCCAAAACAGAGCTGTCGTTGTCATAGAACAAAAACAGGTGAAGTTTAAAAAGGCATATTATTGTTCTTGATTGACCTTTACGGTTCCTAGAAGCGAGTCCTGTTAGTCGTATAAAATGTGTTTTTGTATGGAAATTTTCAATGTATTAGTTTAATAAAGTGGCCGGTCGTGGTGCAGGGACACAAGTGTGTCTGTAAACGCGACTTGATGTGGGTTCGATCCCCACTCGAGAAAATGAAATTTGTTGAGTTCACCAACAACAACACGCGATGCATCCAGAATTCGACGGAAAATGGGATCGGAGTGTCTTAACACTAGGTTCTCTCTGTTGTGGGATGCGGCGTGACGCAGATTTTTTGGTAAATAAAATATGATCTCCAACCGTCTAATCAAAAATATACAAGATTGAGCTGATAAAGTATTTTCATTTTGGATTATTTTTGAATTTGAGTTTTGCTATTCAATGTTCAAACTCTGTTTTGAGTAGCGAAACTAAACGCCATCTAGCGAAGAAAACTAAACAAAACAGTGCTACGTTGCTCGAATGACTTTTAAAGTAATAATAAAATATTTCCTAACAACAAAACCGACCTTCAACAGTTAACTAAAAAGATGAAATTGTGTTATTTGTAAATGAAAACGGGTCCCCATTTTCATTTGGTCCAATTCTTACAATGCCATCCATGAGAAAATCACATAAGTCTCAAATTTGCATTAAGTATATTCGCGACAAATGGACAAATAACCCACTTGCCCAGTCCACCCAGTTGAAGTTCTGAGGTGACAAACATAAAAAAACAGTCGAATCGAGAACCTCCTCCTTTAACAGAAGTCGGTTAAAAAATAACTTTGATATACTCACTTGTGTGTCGGCTTCATACATACAGCGATCACGTAGTCTTGATCGCTATTAGGGCCGGTGGGCCGCGCGTGCGCAGCTATAGCTCTGGCCATAGCGTTGCTGCGGCCGTCTAACTCTGCGTAGCTTACCCTTGCATTACTTGTTTCATCTGAATCAATAAAAAATATATATATTTTTGGATTTAAATTAAAATGTTTAAGAATAATTAATATTTAATTTTTGAGGGAGGCCTGGCGTGACGTGACTGTTTACAGTCATACGTCTTCCTACGCCATGATTATAGGTTCGATCCCTACTCGGGGATAGATAATATTTTAAACTAATATTTTTAGTGGGGAACGGAGTGTCTAAGACACTAGGTTCCCTCTGCCTATCCTGCGGTGTGCGGGATACAGCGTGAAGCTGATTTTTTTTTTTATTCCACTTTGGTAGGCAATGCGTTAAGCTTCACCATTAAACTCGTAATATCTAGAAAATTAACCGGAAAGGTGGGAACGGAAAGTCTTAACTAAGGCACTCGGTTCTCCATTTTACCAGATGTGGAGACAAAAATGAGCATTGAGTGAACAATATTATTCAATGAATTTTACGCTTCCCGTATAGCAGGGAAGACTGAGGAGAGCAAGTGTCAAGGCACTCCGCTTCCCGCCAAGACCGTGCGTGTGGAATAGCGGAATTCAACGCCCAAAATATTTAATACAATCTAAAAGTTGTTTGAAATCTATAATTTTACCTACTTAATAGTATGTTTCAAATATCTCGGCTTCGCTTTATAAGTGGCCAGCCGTGAGTAAATAATTTATATAATAAAATTAATACTGAGTTAAAGTACGTGCCTACGTGCTCAGTTCAAATGATTACTGTCAATTTTCGCAATTTACTTGTCTATAAGAGAATATCGAAATTATATAAATTTTGATCAGATTCTAATTTTTGCAAAGCCTTTAGACATTCTAAAATTTTAAAAAAAAACTTCACGTTATAACACGCATATAGCAGGCAGATGGAGCCTTGTGTTATGAGTTGAGTGACGGAACACAACGCCGCGATTTGTCATGGTGACGGAAATAGTTTATTCCTTTTAGTGGGAATCGAACCCACCACCAGTCGCATTTACAGTAACATTTTGTGCCCCTGCGCCACGACGGGAGGGGACGGGATTTAAAGAGGTTAAATCAATGATTTACGTATTCATGCTTTTTTAAATGACAATGTAAGCAAAGATAGTTTTATAATAGATTTGTTGGATATACTATTTAGAATAAAATTTTTGTTATACCTGAGTAGATTAAGGCTGTCCTATCAGCGGCGCCCATACGTTCCAAATGCTTGGTGAGCGCCGCCGCCGGGACTGGGACCCGGCCGCCGGAGACCACGGACACACGTGGTATAGAACCCATTGTTCACCTGTACAGTGGCAAAATATAAAAAATTAACTTAATTTTATATTATATATTATATTTTATATTATATAACGGTATGTGGCTAAATAAATTGAAAAGGTTGTTTGTTCGATATATTTCGTTCGGTTATTTCAGAGTACATAAATTATATTAATTTTTTTGTGATTCTTAAACGTCATTGACGATTAAGAATCACATTTATTTTTTATTTACGTATTTTAATATATTATATTGAAATCGAAATGTATGTACATTTTTCACATTGTTTTGGAAAATTATAAATAAAAATCTCTGATTCTTCTTCTATCATATCAATCTTTGTTTAACTGGTAATAAGGGAATGGATATTTCAATAATTTAATTAATTATTCATTTCCATCTAGATACGCAGCTAAATATAAGATTATACAGATTACCAACAAATTTAGTCTAATGAAAACGCTACGAACGGCTAAGAATACAAATAGATTTTTGTTCATTTTTATGTTCGTCTGATTCTTAAATTTTTCGTATATAAGTAACTTGCAACAATTTCTGTTAAAAATTGCTTTATAGTGACCCACTTTTAGCTTTATTATGGTTTAGGAAATAAGAATAAATAGTATATAAAATATTTAAAAAAATGTATATATTATATCTTTTTTTTAACTTCACGTTGTATCCCGCACATAGCAGGGTAGGAAGAGTGAACCTAGTGTTAAGACACTGCGTTCCCATTAAAATAATTACGTTCCCTTCTTTCCGCCGAATTTATAGATAGAACAATGTTATTTCAGATTACAACAGTATTTCTTACATTACATTATTAATTTATTTAGGTGCGACAAAGTTGTATATGCTTGAGATATTAATCATTGGTTGTTTTTTTTCTTTTAGAATCCTCTCTCTTCTTCTCTTCACTTTCGGCAAAATTCTGCAGACATTGTGTGTAGAGTGGCGTAACTTGTGCTTGGCCTCGTTACCGGAGCGACGAAATTAAAATATTAAATATTTCACTTCCTCGAGTGGGACCGAACCTAGAGCCTGTCGCATTTACGGTTCTTGTACTTCTGCGCCACCACTAGCCTCCTGTATTTTTCTATTTTCTTTAGTTCTTTTTCATTACTTTCATTCCATATCTAGATCTTTATTACCTGATTGGATTCGCACTAGCGTTTAAAAAATGACCCAGTACTTTACTGATGTATTTTTAGTCGACACCTCCGTCCGTGGAGATGAAGCAATTGGTTTCATTAAACGACAATGGGGGCTAGCTCACAGCCGCATACAAATAGTGTTAGGTGCTAGGTGAATAGCAATTTTTTATTGAGAATGGAATGTTTTTACATCATTTGAAGGTTGTTTTTTTTTGTATTTTTGGGTCTTCTTTTAATTGCAATTATTTTTCAATGTTTTGTGTCGATGATTGGGGTTAATCGTTAAAAAGTGGATAATCGTAGGAGATCACTTTTTGAGATGCGTGTTGAGTGACAGGGTTCAATACCGCAACAGCGCGGCGAATCTTAATGAAAATAATTATTCCAACGAGTGGAAACTCAACCCAAAACCATCGCGTTTGTAGTCTGATCACGTTTCGCTGCTACACGACTGCGTCAATTCTATCAGAGATAGATTATTAATGTATAATTAGAAAAAATAACGCCTATGTAAAAAAATCGAACAAGCACGAGTTAGGCTCACCCACCGAGGGCTCGGTACAAAAATTGGAGGTTTCGAGCTTATTCTGAAAATCAAGCTTAGCTTAGCCAGAGCCCTTTTATCTGATGAATATCACTTCAACTAGCGGCTCTAATACCAATTTTTTCTCCCGTTTTTAATTTATTAAGATTTTTTCCAGAACTAGTAAGTACTCCTGTAGATGTTAGCTGTTAAATTTCATAATTCCAGGCCAAAGGTAATTGTAAAAATACGATTTATTCATGAAATCAAGAGACCGTAGATATGAATATATGGTTTGAATTTCAACTCAATATTTCGAAGCATTTCGGACATAAAGGCTCTTGACAGACATACAGACAGACGAACGGACAACAAAATGATCTTAAAATGGTCCCTTTTGCCTTAAAAGGTACGGAACCCTAAAAATAAAACAAAAACAATATAAACTCTGGTATATCCCATTTACGTCAAGATTGTGACATAAGTAGAGCAATCACCTCCTACAATCTGTGCCACAGTAAGCGTCATAGTTCAATGAAGGGCGAAGAGCAGTTACAATATAAATAACAGATATAAATCGTAAAAAGTATTACATACCTTTTAATGCAATCAAAACAAATAAATATTATGTTTCTATATAGATTTGTATCTTATTATGAGTAGTAGTAAATTGAGATTAGCTTGTCAGTTTTTTATTTCTGTTCTAAATTGAACCCACGCTATGCGGCTTTGTGATTAAATCGAGAATAAATAAAATATTAAAAATATAGGCCAGTCGTGGCGCAGGGTCACTGGCGACCTGACGTAAACGCGACGGTTGTGGGCTCGCATGCCATTCGAGGAAATGAAATGTTTTGTTCCGCAACTCAACACGCAAAGCTTTAAGAATTTGTCGGAAAGCGGAGTGTTTTAACACTAGGTTCCCTTTGCTTACCCACTACATGCGGGATACAGCGGGAAACTGAAAAAATATTATATATACTAAAAAAATAAGATTACGCTCGAAAATTATGAAAAAAATATATTTCAAAGCAGTTTTATTGAAAAAAAAAAGATTTAAAAGCTACAACCTTACTGTTAATGAGCCAAATTATGTTTTTCAACTATTAAAAAAAAACTATTTATTAATAATAAAAATTGCGTGTAAAGCTGTAAATTTTGTGCCTCGTTAAAAATGTTTATGAATTATATATCTTTTACATTTATAACTAGATTAAGTGGGAAAAAATGTCACATATAAAAAAGATTTATTACTTAAAGACAATAAATACAATTTATATGAACATAATATTATGACAATCTCTTTGTTTCGACTGTATCCCGCACACAGCAGCGAAGGCAGAGGGAACTTAGGGTTAAGACACTCCGTTCCGTGCTTTCCGCCGAATTCTAGTAGCATTACGTGTTGAGTGGCGAAACTCAACGCAAATATGAAATATTTCATTTCCTCGAGTGGGATTCGTATCAACAAGCTATTACATTTACAGTCACACTTTGTGCCCCTGCGCCAGGACTGACTTTTTTGACGGGCTATTAATATATATCTTAAAATCTTGATTGATGATAGCTTCATGAATAACTTAAAAGCTTTATTCAGTCTAGGGATGGGAAACAATCTGATGCAATAAACCAGTAGTAAAACATCAGCAAGACAAAACAAAAGGAATCAAAGTTCGCAGACACTTCACTATTGTAATAAGAAGTTAGTTTTTATATTACATACATACAAATTATTATATTTAAGGCTCAGTATTTTATATGTTTGTATAAAAATAGCAATTTTGACATTTCAGAGAAAATGTGCCTGTCTTATTAAGCGCAGCGGTGGTAGATTCAATTTCCACTCGGGGAATTAATTATTTTCGTTTTTCAGGTTTCAATAATACAATAAAACGCGCTACTGAGTTTCGTCATTCAACACGCAATGTCTCGAAAATTGGGCGAAAAGTGGGTAACGGAGTGTCTTGATACTAGGTCCCCTGCCGCAACAACGACAACTGGTGGCAAACGGTAATAGCACGTCAATTATGTTAACATCCACGCAAACGAAGTCACGGACAGCAATTAGTTTACAATAAAACTTTATATATACTAGTGTAATATGAACTTTAAGGCAGCACAGTATTGTGATCATAATTATAAAGGGCCATAACAATGAAGTTGGCATTTTACTATAATTATGACTTTTATTAATAGATATTTACAATTTTAAATTGCTTCATTACTATAAACATAATATTTAATACTTGAACACAGATGATCATGAAGCTTAGTCAGACTTAACGCGGATATTTAGAGCTTAAAAATTTACCGTCATTCGGAATGGGATGTCTGTGGTGCGCGGGGAACAGAGTGTCTTAGCACTCGGTTCTCCATGCCTACTCTGCTTACAGTGTGAAGCTAAACAGTAAAATGAGTTTTTTAAACCATTCTATAGATATTCCGTGATGGTGTAGTGGGACAGTTCGACTGTGAACGCGAAGGTTGTGCGCTTGAACACCAGTCGAATGAAATAGTTCTATATCCTCGTTCTAAGGTTAAGTTTGTAAGACAAAGTCCGGCGTTGAACTCCGCCAGTCATCACGCAATGCGGAATAAGGAAAAAAATAACGTTCCAGGTTGAAAAGAGGGACCCTTGGTTTCTCAATTTAAAACATCGGGCCAAAGTATATTTTTTCTTATTTTTAGGGTTCCGTACCTCTTAAGAAAAAAGGAACCCTTATAAGATTACTTTGTTGTCCGTCCGTCTGTCTGTTTATCTGTCAAGACTCTTGACAAAGAGTCTTTATCTCAGGAACGTTTTAAGATGTCGATCGAACGCTTTAAGATTGAAATTCAAACCATATGAGTATATGGTTTGAATTTCAGATCAACGAAGCTTCGGTGGATGAGTCCCACTCACGCTTGTCCGTTTTTTAAAGAGTGCCTTTCTTGCTACCTACCTGCTTTATTTGCGTTTTCAAGTATAATTTAATTGATTTTTAAAAGATATGAGGACAAATATACGTTTATTTTATAATTCATTGAAATAACCTTGAATGAAGCTTAATAAATGATTACGTAAAGCAAAAGCTTTGTAACCCATTTTAATGGAAATTACAACAACATGACGACGACGTAGACATGGAAATATTAATGAATAATAATCCATTCCCCAGAAGTGGGAATCAGACCCCACAACAGTTGCATTGCAGTCAACGCTTGTTCCCCTGAGCTACGACAACCTCCTGTGATAAATTTGTGGTATTTTAAAAGTTGCATAATTCAGTAAGTGAAAATAACAACCAACATTGAGAATCAAACCTACATTCATCGTACGCGTGTAATGTCTTCTCAATTTCACACCGATTTCATACCAGTATAAATTAAATATTAAGAAAGGAATTTACTGTTTTCAATTTTTTTTGCCCACTTTATGCATTACTCATCAGTCGTACCATGTATGTATTTGTATGCCATGGACATACAAATAAATACAAAAATATAAAATTATCTGAATCCTGTTCTTTTGTGTCTAAAGCGACTGGTTGATCTTTCGTAATATCAAGGATATAAATTGTGTGTAATGTTGATCCTTCGTAAAGAACATATCATAACTCGTCTGTTTGCAAAAAGTTAAATTTATTTGTGTTTACCTTTTTTTTTCCTCATATCACGAGAGAGAGAGAGAATGCAGTGTTAAGACACTCCGCAATTTAATATTCCATTTTCTCCAGTGAGAATTGAACCAACAATCTGTCACGTTTACAGTTACACATTTGTGCCTCTGCGCCACGACTGGTATTTCGTTTACCATTATATAAAGATTGAAATGACAAAAATAATCTATTATATTGACTTTACTATATAAGTTGATGGTTCTTATTCTCTATACATGTATCATTTTAATACTAATAGATATATATAAACTAATTTAATTATCTTATATTTTTAAATATTTTTTATTCTATCATGGGACTAGGAACAGAGGGTCTGGTGGTCCGTACCCATCCCATAATAGTACTCTTGTGTCAACCCCAAAAATTGTATTGAGAAAATATCTCAAAAAATATCTCGCCTATATGGCATATCCTAATAATTAAGTTAATAGTTATAATACTTAACAGTCCTTTTTAATGCATAATTTTATTTTTACTTCCTTATATGACTATGACTTGGAACAAAACAATTTATGTTCAATGTAATATGCAAATTCGTTTTGTTGTTATACTAGTGACCCGCCTTCAGCTTGACCAGCTTAAATCTATAGTATTATTTTTAAAACACATAAAATCTTAAAACAGGTTGTAGCCTGTGTTATTTTTATGTAAAATCAATAAAATTGTAAAGTTTCATTTAAATTTGTTAGTAGTTTTTATCATCTTTCAGATGAACAAACATACAATACATCTTTACAAACTTTCACATTTAATATTAATTTAATGTAAGCAGGATTATATCAACTGGTGCCCTCGCTATTATGGCCTATGTTGTTATATTATATACTTTATTGTACACCACCAAAAAAAGGCAAAAGGAACCTGGCAAGACACTCCGTACTCCGCCGAATTCTCGAAGCATTATTTGTTGGAACTCAACACCCCCCGATTTGCCGCGACATCAGTGCGTGGAAATTAAAATAATAAATACTTCATTCCCCCGTGAGGGAATCGAATTCGCGAACTGTCGCGTTTACAGTCACACGCTCGTGCTCTTGCGCCACAACTGGTTTTTAAAAATAATTATTATTCTTTATTCAAATAAAGTACCTTTTTTTATTTAAATTGAGATGTTTATGATAGTCTGTTAATAACATGACATTTCTTACATTGTTATAACATGTTATAAGTTTGTATAATAATTTATCATTAGACAAAAATACCTTCTGTCAACATTGTAGTTGTATTTATTGTATTTTATGACAGTTATTTTATTAAAGCCCATTGCCATTACACTGGAGGACGAAAAAATTAAATAATATTGCAGCGGCGGCGGTTCGCAGAATAAACACAATTTTCCAATACACGCAAGGTATTGAATAAATGATTGTTATTTTTTACTATCTGTGGAAATATATTATTTTATCTGTTTGATTTTTTTTGTAATTATGTATTATTTTTGTCAAATTCCGCTATTTAACACGCAGTATAAGTATCACCGGAAAGTGCGCAATGGGCAAAAAAGGCAGAGGGAACCCAATGATTGTTTTATCATTGGGTTCTCGCTGCCTTTCCTACTATATGTGGGGTATAGTGTGAAGCTAAAAAAAAAAAAAATCATATAGATAAATAATAAGCTATCGTCGTATTATATTTCATTAAATCGTATTCAATTCGTATCGTATCGTATCTCATTTAAAAAGATTCTCCCTCAGAAAGTTATCTTGCTCTTAAGAAGAATTACAATTAAAACATGTTTTAATTAATTGCTTAATAATAATTCAAATAAGTCCGATGTTAAAAGATTGCTCAACTAGTTATATCCTCTTGTTTTAAAACACTCCGTTAAATCTAACACCAATCATGGGCAAAGGCCCCAAAAGATAACCATCGCTACGTTGTATTCCAAATAAAGTATAACTAGAAGGGCACATTTGGTAAGGTCGAGGTATGACTCCCTTCTAACGGACGCGTCGGAACCTTGGTTTGATTTAACATTATGAATTACGAAATTATTGTTTACGTGAATGTGTTTAATAGAACTGTTTTACTTTATTATGTGAATAACTGCGGCTACATCGGATTACAACTAATATGAATCAGTAGCTCCTGAGATTAGCGCTTTGAACCAAACGAACTCTTCAGTCTTACAATAATTAATCAGCTTCACGCTGTATCCCGCACACAGCAGGGTAGGCAGAGGGA
>DWAO01007689.1:0-10009 GCA_018230605.1 Heliconius congener
TAAGTAAATATTTCATCTCCTCGAGTGGGGATGGAACCCACAACCAGTCGGTTTTGCAGTCACACTTCGTACCGCTGCGCCTCAACAACTATTATAATACTTATATTGGATATATCAAGATGGGCAAAGGGAATATAATGTTAAGATTTTCCATTTACCTAAGTTTATCTTCACGCTTTATCCCGCACGGAGTAGAGTAGCTAAAGGAAATTAGTGTTAAAGAAACTTAGTGCACTCAGTTCCGTACTCTCCGCCACTCGAGGCGAAATCTGCCGCCCTCTTCCCGCGCTATACCTTGTTACGACAGCGAAAAAAATAAAATAATTCATTCTGCTCAATGGGAATCAAACCCACAATCGTGGGCGAGTCTACACGCTTGTGCTCCTGCAAGCAAAAAATACTAAACAAAAATAACAAAAAGTTGGCATAGCCGCAAAACTGGCCATATATGTATAAAAAAAATCGTTTCTTCTCTGCGTTGCTTAGTTAATTATAATTCTTTAGTTTCAGGCTGTGTTGGCTAGCAGGGTAGGCAGTGGAATCTGGAAACCTACTGTTAAGACACTTCAGATACTTATTTTCTGTGAAATTCAGTTTGTGTCTTGTTTATGGAAAATGGAGAAAATTATTCCAATTTTGCAACAAAGTAGTTATGCACTCACCCAAACCCTCAGTATTAACTTAAGCGAGATTATTCCGCTGGCTCAGCGAGACCACCGAAATATTCCCATTATTGTTATAAGACATTTATTGTTTTATAAAGATTCATGTTAAATGTCGCAATTCAATATAACTTTATAATAGAAATATTTTAACTTTAAGAATGAATATTGTTGTGATCTCCAAATCGATCAAACGTATTAAATAGTTTTAATTTAAATTAGTTTATTATTTTTAAAAAAGTAAATTCTCAATTAGAAAGTTTAGCTAGGTAGAGTTCTTATAAAGTAAAAAAATAAATGTTATCGATATACAACTACTACACTTCACAAAAATTTAATGAAAGGACCAACTCGTCGAGATCCGACCGCAGAAGTGTCCTCATCTAAAGGGCTTAAAAATGTAAAGGGGTGACGTTTTTAATTTATCTCCCGAAATATACTAACACTAAGAGGACGCGTAGAATTATTACTGTTATTAATATTATGGTGAAGTTTTCGGGTTCGAAGACGGGTTAATACAGTATTTCCGAAATTATAAAAAATTACAATATATCCATTGAGGCCAGTTGTGGCGAAGGGGCACAAGCGTGCGGCTGTAATCGCGACTGGTTGTAGGTTCGATTCCCATTCGAAGAAATGAAATATTTAACATTTTTATTTTGTCGCACTGGTAACGAGACAAACTCGACGTTCAGTTCAATCATTAACATGCAAAAATTGTCTTTCGATTGAAAATGTGATGGTGGTGGATTCGATTCCCATTCGAGAAGCGACACAAGGAAGTCCACCACCAATTAACACATAATGTCTCGAAAATTGAGCAGTACATAGGATATGGAATGCAGGATACAAAGTGAAACTAAAAAACTATACGAACACTAGGAAATCAAATTCAAATTAAAAATATTATTTATTCAAATAGACTATTGTAAGCATTTTGAATCAACATTTTAAAAACCGCTACCACGGGTTGGAGAGGCAGTTCAGAATAGGTGCTAAACAATAACCATAATATATAAGAAGCAAATTTCTTAGTTTTTAAATATTATACGTGAAAATAATAAATTAAAAAATTATAAGGAGGAGAAGGCAGTTCTGCTAAGAAGCAACAAGCTCAAGTGTTGTTCTTTTGAAATATAATTTCCAATTTATATGAAAATGCCATTTAGTTTAGCTAATATACTATTTAAAATATTGTACTGGGTCCCCTGCTCGCTTTGCTTGCTGTAACCTTAAAATAGCACTAGTCAAGTACGAGTTGGAATCGCCCACTGAGGGTTCCGTACGAAGATGGGTGGAAGGGTATCTCTCATAGAGAATATGAAGGAATTCGCAAAATAACGGCGTAAATTTTTTATTGATACCGAAAACAAGGACTCACTAGTGTTGACTTATACCAAATAAATTAAATAAAATTAGCTTCACGCTAAATTTAAATTTAAGAAAAGTTAATTTTTTGTTTTCTTTTAATTTTGATTGTTTTATTTTTCTAGTATTAAATTTTGATAATAGAATGTTAAAATTCTAAGTACATAGTATTGGTTTGATAGCGCGGTGAGATTCATACAGTATGGAGTAAATCGAAGGACCTGGATATTTTCACGTAAATTTAAGCATGCTCTGATACCTCTCCGCAATCTTGAGAAGAATCTTCTGGACAGACAGGACGGACAAACGGACAACGGACGAACTACGGAAACATAACGAAGATATAGAAATTACACTCACTCTTCCTAAACTCCGGATGTGGTACTACTTTCTCTGCCAGGAATCTGTTTTCGTGTTTATCTTGCATCTTTAGACGATGTTCGCCAACTAGCAACCTAATGTGGTCCAGTTGTAGTGGTTGCTGAAAATTAAGATAATATTTTTTCTTTGTTTATATTTTTCGAAAGACATTGCATTGAGTGTTGGGTAGCGGAACAAAGCCGCGGTTTGTCTTGATACCAGAGCGAAGATATGAAAATATAAATTTAAATAAAAATTTCATTTCCTCGAGAGGTGATCTAACACGCAATCAGTCGATTTCACAAGTACACTTTGTGCCCCTGCGCCACCTCACCTCAGTCTGTCAGTGTCAGGAGTCAGTCAGACTTACTTTATCAAAACAATGAGCCGCAGAGAGGACCAGTCTCTCCGCTATCACAGCGCCGCCACAGTGGTGCTCAAATGTCAGCTTGTCAGTATCCAGCATTTGGATTTCAACCTGAAAAAAAATTAAATCTATACTTTACGCGCTAATCTCCAAAACAAGGAGCGCGAATAGCTGATCGTGACAGAACATCATTTGGCCCTCTTACTTATTTAGATATCAATAATTGTTAATTTAATGCATACTATTAATAAATTAATTCTAGAGAACTTTTTGTAAATAATATTTTACACATTTAATTAAAAGTATATTTTACACTACAGTCTATACTGTGTATAGGCTGGAGGACGTCGTAGCGCAACGGTACAGCTGGCTGTAAATGCAGCGGTATCAAATCCTTAGGTTCCGTCTGCACACCCTACTATATACGGGATCAAGCGTGAACCTATAAAAAATGTGTACATCGTTGTTTTTAAATTAAATTCCTCAAAACGTAAAAACAGATCACTTCGTTGCCTCTCTGTCAAGATCATTTATTTCGATATCGCGTAGACATATCAGACTAAAATTGTGAAGCTGTTTTTTGATTTTTTATATTTGTAGGTCATTTCATACAAAATGAGTCGTCAGTCAGGAAACTTAAATTTGTAAACTTTATTCGCATTTTATCAAATAAAGGTGATTTCTCGTAAACCCACAAGAAAATTTGGCAAGAAGTTATAACTTGCAGTACAAATAAAGGGGCACATACGAAAAATGGAAATTTATATTTTTATTACAAATAAAAATTATTACAAATTCATAATTGTATGTTATTTCAAACTAAATTGGACCATACGCCATTTGGTGCCACGATATTTGTTTATTTTAATTATCGAAAATATTTTTTTTATATTTAAATAACAGTTTACTGGTTCCTCTCATTGCTTGTAGCAACGATAATATGCATTAGAGTAAGGCCTAATATACAAAAACTTACAAAAACTCCTAGTACCTTATATTATGAAAAGTGAAATAATTAATTGAGGTTTAGATTATCCTCTAATTTTTTTTTTTAGGTTTAGATTATCCTCTAATTTAAATTCGCAGGCTCTCTGTACATCAACGCGTGCCTTAAAAAATTGGCATCAAATTAAAAAAGTGAAAGTGACGTTTAAGAGACGTTGCAACATGGCGGCATTTGCTTTTGGTTTGGCGCGCTTTTGTGTTTCCCGCGGCTTTTTATGTCAGATTACATAATGAAAGATTTATTTCTTGTCCAGTTATTGATTGATGGTCGGCTTTTAAAGGTCGTTTTGAGTTTATGTAACGTAAATAAAGATATTTTTGGAGGTTGTGAGTGCAAATTTACTTGTGAATATATCCGTATTTTCTTTAATAAATATTGTAAATATCAAAGTAATTAAGAGTAGCTTTTTATAACGATTTTTTTATGTTGTGGGTTTTTTTTAAAGTTCCTGCTATGGACTAGTAAGTATAGATCAAAAATAACAAATATTGTTTCGCTTTTAATCAAAAAAATGTTCATGGCAAAAACATTCGGGTAAGGAAACGCTTGTATTGTTAATATAAATTTTTCACGAATTTATTATTGTTATTTGAATATATTATTTTAGTGTTGTCTAAAAATTCTGTTGAAATATATAAGAAATATTTATGAACATTTCAAAATATGTTTCAATAACTACATTAAAAGCTTCCACAAAGCTAATGTAAGTTTCATCAAGTGTTAGTGCGACTTTTAATTTTTATTGAAAGTGATTTGTAAATGCTCTACGCATTAAAATAAAAAGTACATTTATTGAAATTATTAAAATAATTTATAATGAGAATGATTTCATTTGCTCAGATTATCTTCCCATAAAAGCAATACTAAAAAATGCCTTATAATGCTATTGGCCAAGCCTTGGCCTTGGCGAGTCGTGGTGTGAGGGTACAAGCATGCGACTGAAAAGGCGACAGGTTGTGGGTTCAATATCCACCCGAAAAACATATATTTTTTGTTAAAATGGCAAAGCGTTGCGTTAAGTCCCGCCACTTAACACGCAACGTCTCCAATATTCAAAAGAAAATGGGAATCGGGAATGTTTTAATAGGAAAGGAGTGTCTTAACATAAGGTTCCCTTTCTCTTTTTGTGTACGCTACGTTTGCCTGGACACAACTTAAAGTTAAGAAAATCGTAATGATTGCTTACCTGCCAAGGAAACGCTCCATAAGGAGCTTCAGATCCTCCCACAATTTTCCCTCGTCGTAGCGTAAAATCCACTGTCCTAGTACCACATTGCACTCTTTCTTTATTCTTATCTCTTATAGAATTTTGATTGAAATAATTAACGGAAAAACTATTAAATGCTTTGGAAGGACGAGTTTTGTTCTTATAATATTCCATATGATTTACTCTATTTACGAATGTATATTGGGATGTAGCCAGTTTTATGAGAATAAGACTGATAATAATCAGTTTCATTTTCTAAGATTTATATTAAATAATCTTCAATTCACTTAAACACTTAATTTTTTTTTATTTTATTATCTGTTTATCTATTTTATTATAATCTGTCACAATATAAAATTAAATAAAAAAAAGAAGCAAAAATTTACATCTACCACAGATAATACATCAAATTTCGAAAACGGCAAAGTGACAGTTTTTTTTCTAATTAAACGTACGAAAACGTGCACACGTAACAACAATCTCAGCCGAAATGCGTCTGACATGTGGTGCTTTATTTTTTTTACACAATGCCAAACGACACGGTATGTGGGTCATGAGTTTGATTCGATGATGCATCTTTTGTCGCCATACATACATACATGCATACATATATTAGGATGTATGTATGTCTATGTATGTGTTTAATCTGATTTAAACAGGGTATTGTCTAAGATATCAATAATAAAATAAAAGATATTTTTTTTATCATGTTTTTACGATTTATGAACATCTCATATTTTACGGAGAAAGATAAGCTATTTATTTTATTCTTCACTTAATTCAGGCATCGAGTCGAGTATAGCGTGAAGCTAAGAAAAAATCAACATAACCAAATGTCTATTAGAAGAGCAAACTAGCTAGTGGATTCGAAGACGCTATCATCGCACTGTGTGTGTCAGAGTCAGATATTTATATTGTTAAAATATCTTAACATGTACGACGGAACCCTATATCGTATTATCATTTTTCAAAAAAATTTACATACTAGGTCATAGCTATGATCATTTTGTAGCGTTGCCCTGATTCACTAGTTGTTACGCTTAATCAATTAAAAGGTTGTAATGAATGGTATGAAGAATAATAAATAAATTTACATTATTCATATTAACTTAACCTCAATACTTCTAAAGCAATGCAGCATCACGCCCTTTCCCACCTACTATGGGACATGCAGAAGGAACCTAATGTTAAGACAAGTCGTTCTCCAGGCGCCGGCCAATTTTCATGACATTGCGTGTTTTGTGGCGGAACTCAACACCGTGCTTTGTAGCATAGCATTGATAATAGTTGATATTGGTGCACAATGTTATTGTTTACATATGGGGACTTTATATTTTGATTGTATCTATGCTCGATTCATAAAAAAATTCATTTGTTCCGTCTATTCTCACGCTGTATCTCGCATAAGCAAAATTGGCAGTGGGAACCTAGTGCTAAAACTCTCAATACTTAATTTTCCGCTTTTTTCAAAGTGGAGCTAGCGGTGTGGAACTCAATGTCATGAACCAACAAAAATCAGCCAATAAAAATAAAAATAAAACACGATAATAGATATCGAACTCACAACCACTGCGTACTAAACGGTGATGCAATGCATGCTTTTCCACAATGGTGTTTCAATACAATTTTATAGAGTATTTTCGAGACTGTGAGTGTTAAGTGTTAACTCAGCGCCGTACATTGTTTTAGTATCAGAGCAAAAAAGTAGGTTCCCTATCCTGCTTATGCGTGATACAACGTGAAGCTAGAAAAAAATCATCAATTTCTTACTTCTCTCACTGAAAACATAAATGTACACAATAACATGAGGTACCAATGTCAACCGTTATCAATGCTATGCTAATATGCTAATATGCCGATATATTTCTGTATTACGCGTTGTAATAACATATATTATGACTTTATTAAGGAGAGGCTTGAGTTTAAAATTTCTTTTGTAATTTCATATAGAGTGTGATTATAAACGCGATGGTTTTGGATTGATTTCAATCCGAGGAATTGATGATATTTAAATTATTTCCCGCTCTGGAAAAAGAAACGCGGCGTTGAGTTTCGCCGCTCAACACGCAAGGTATCGAATATTGAGTGGAAAGCAATACACAGTTTCATGATTATTTATAAGTTAAAAAGCAGAAAAAGGTCTCTTAACTTTAGAAATCGTAAATAAGAGAAAAAAAATATTACGTATTTTTACGCAAGTCTCGTAAGTTGAAGATGACGGATTTTATTAAAATAGTTGGTCTATAATAGTTGGTTGAAAAACTATGTGGATATAGAGGCCAGTCATGGCACAGTGGCACAAGCGTGTCACTGTAAACGCTACAAGTTGTGGTTTGTGGATTCAATCCCCACTCGACGAAAGGAAATTAATATTTTCATTTCTTCACTCTGGTGTCGAGGCAAAACTCGAAATTGATTTCATCAACACAATACGCAATGCCTTTAGAATTCGGCATAAACTGGGGAACTGAGTGTCTAAGCACTAGGTTCCCTTTGCCAACCCTATTGTCTGCCAACCCTATTGGGATACACTGTGAACCTGAAATAAAATTTTTTGGATGTTAATGAGGCCTTTCCGATGCAGAAGTTCAAGAATTCGGCGAACAATAGGAAACGGAACTGTCTTAATGCTAATAACGCACAAACATATTCCTACAAAATTTTAAATTTATTTTGTTTTGTTTATGTATCTGATTTTAAACAGATGTATTGACAATTAAAACAGATTTTCCAAGAATTAGTTAAGCAAAATATATAAAAATATATATTTATAATTTCACGCTTTACGCCGCATGCACCAGCGAGTATAGTCGAGCAGGAAGAGGGTGGACAGAATTTAAGACACGCCAGTACCTCACGCACCTCGATTTTTAAGACATTGGGTGTTGAGTGACGGAATTCAACGCCGCATCGCTTAAAAAAATGATCACAGGCAGACTTAAAGTATTCGATGCAACTGACTCTAAATGTATACAACCAAATCATGCACGAATTGTACCTTAAAAATACCTTATTCGATGTTTCTCTCGTAATAATCAAAGAATTTTATACTTTACAGTTTTCCTTCAACAATATGAATTCACTTTAACTAAACTGATTTGAATCGGCTTCCACCGCCTTAACGATTGCCCCAATTTCATTCACATACCTCTTCTTATCTTTGTAACTTTGACCTATAATCTGTAAAATGTGCAAAGGACGAATAGGTAAGTACTGTTGGCATGAAAATATTTTTTTTATTGGAGGCCATCATGGCGCATGGCACAGTTGAGGGTTCTATTACCACTCAACGTGTTCTATTACAACTCATAGGAAACGAAATATTTAATATTTTTATTTTGCCTGATCTAGAAACAAGAAAAAAAGCAGCTCTTGGAATTAATAAAATATATATATTTTATTGTTTCACGATGTATCTCCTTATTAATTCCAAGAGGCGCGGGTTCAAATACTGCAACGTTCAAATGTTATATTAAAAATTAATTGTATTTTCTCATGTTATATTTTTATTATACTAACATATTCGTTCACATTTTTACGATGTAAATGAATATAGAAAAAGAAAGAAAACCAAAGAGGAGGCACACGCCTTAGTTATGCATCTTGCTTAGTATTTTCTAGGAAACAAACATCATGCTACGCAGAAATTTTGTTTTATTATATCAATATCTTTACAGTGTTAATGTCATAATTTGTCTGACTGTACTGTAAACACGACGGTTATAGTTCAATTCCCACTCGAGAGAATGAATTATGTTTATTTCCCCACGCTGTCCACTCCAGGAGTTCAAATCCAGATAAGTAATTTTTTTAAATAAGAAAATTTTAGTATGACTTTTGCCGACGGTACAGACCTAGACACACGTGAATGCGTGTAATGCTTATTTATTGTACTACGCAGTTGCATCAGATTAAAGAGAAAAAAATTAACAAAAGGAAATATTTTTATGCAAAATTATGAAATATTATCATTATGTTTTGTTTAGGTTGTATATTTAGATTTTAATAGACTGAGAAAAAAATATATATTTTAATGTTTTTAGAAAAAAATATGCGACAGGTTGTGGGTTCGATTCCTACTCTTTTTTTTCTTGCGCTCTGGTGTCGAGGCAAAGCGCGGCGTTGAGTCCCTCCACTCAACACACAACGCCTCCAGAATTCGGTGGAAAATGTGGAACGGAGTTTCTTAACAATAAGTTCCCTGTGCCGACCCTGTTGTGTGCGGGATACAGCGTGACGTGAAAAAAAAAATTTTTTAAAGTATTACGCCACGATGCCTCTGCCTCTCTTGCCATTCACTCTTGCTTTATAAATCTTTTTTGCCATTCTTTGGTTACTCATTCTCTCGACGTGCTCAATGGTCCAAACTAAGGTTCAAATTAATGTATCTCGAGAAACTCATAATATGTATTTCATATTTTGTTTGCTTCACACTATGATCCACTATGATAGCACATATGCTAGACGAAGGGAACCAGTGTAATGTTCAGTCACTCCGCTCCCATCCAGTCACTTACGTTCCCTACTTTTTTGCCGAATTTTCAAGGCATTGCGTGGAAATTGGCGGTACTAAAAGCAGCGGCTTAGCTTCTCTACTAGAGCGAAGAAATGAAAATAATAAATATATCTCTCCCCCAAGTGGCAATCAAACCTATAACAGTCGTACGATTCTGCCATGTCTTATGCCACGATGTCCTCATAAAATTTTCTCATATAAAAATTTCAAAAGTCATCAACCTTGGAAATGTTAAAGACAAACATAATATTATTAATTTATTTAATGGGTTTCGGGTTATTTGAATTATAAATTTATCCGAGTAATTTAAAAAGATTTACGAGTTTCTTCCGTAAGAATCTGATCTTATTTTTTTAGCTTCAATCATATCCCGCATAACAGGGTAGGTTGAGGGAGCCTAAAAGTCAAACAAATATCAAGATATATCCTGCACTACAATAATGTCAAAAAAAAATAGCTTTACGCTGTATCCCGCACACAGCAGGGTAGGCAGAGGGAACTTAGTGTTAAGAAACTCCGTTCC
>DWAO01007690.1:0-10008 GCA_018230605.1 Heliconius congener
GAAACGCAGTGGCATAAAGCCACTACTTCACGCCGGTTTTAAATGCCGGGGGTGGAAATGATCCGGTCGAGTCTTAACAGCATTTAGCATATACTTTATGTAATATGTTTTTAAATATTAATTTAGAAATTGTATTATAACATTACCTGCATTGGATTACTTTTTTCTTGATTTTCTGACATCCTAGTACCATTCAATATAGTTCCATTTTTGGATCCTAAATCAATTGCGACATAAAATCTTTGATCCATATCATATTTAATTTCAAGGTGATTCTGCAAAATTATAAAGCTAATATAAATATATTACAAAAAAATTATAACTTTCTGCCAAGTTCTAGAGGCATTGCGTGTTGAGTGGCGGAACTCAACGCCGTTACGAAATCCCTTAATTTGTTGTATGCCATTTAAAAATGTTTATATGAAGAAGAATAATATTATAGGCACTTACTCTAGACACGTTATGGTCTTTTATTATTATAGCATGATGGTCCCCTTCTCGTCCCAAAGTCCCGCCATCTTTAGTTATAAGATATAAAGTACCCACTTTCAATTTGGGCAAGTTGGTTTCTCGAACTATTATTCTCATGCATGGTGGGTGATGTTTAGCAATACATTCTGGAAATAAAGATTTCTAATTAATCAAATTTATTATACTATACTTATTTAGAAAACGTATAAAAATTTAATTATAAACGTATAAAAACAACATAAATAAGTTGCAACAACAACCATATAACAATTTAGAGGTAGCTTGATAAGAACGTATGGTTTAGTGGTCAGAGCGCCTGGTCGGTTTCCAGGTGGCGCGGGTTCGAGTCCCGCTACGTTAAAAGTTTTATACGTTTTTAAAATAAAATATTTTTCTATCCTAAGTGTGGAGCAACACTTAAAAAAATGAAAAAAATATTTACTATACTATAATTAGTCAAACTATTTATATGAGAGATATATTTGTTATTTGTAAATTAATTAATTAATGCGAGCGGGAATCGAACGCAAGACCATCGTGTTAACAGTTAGCCTATACATTACAAATTGTGTTTAAAATTTCGCAATTATTAATTCATTCCATAGACTAACTGTGACAATTGTGTCTAAAATTGTGATCTACACTACTACTACTACTAGTGTATTTCACTTAAATAATATCACTTATCATTTAATTGCTTCTTCCACATGCAACATTCAATGTGTTGTTTTGTTTTAGATGGTAAATGTCCTACAATTTTCACCTATTATAATATCTTGTATATTAGGTTTTTATCTACTCTGCTTTGTGGGAAAAACTATTAACATTTTTTTTTCAGCTTGTTAGACAAGTCATAGTGTTAAGTGTCATTACCCAACGAACAATAATTTAAAAATGGATAGAAATCAATTTCTAATTGTTTTTTTTGCCATATACTTTCATAATGTGACAAAATATTTAA
The DNA here is from genome assembly GCA_018230605.1 of Heliconius congener. NCBI lineage: Eukaryota > Metazoa > Arthropoda > Insecta > Lepidoptera > Nymphalidae > Heliconius > Heliconius congener. The sequence continues at coordinate 1,433 of DWAO01007690.1, forward strand.
TTGAAGAACAAAAGATAATAAAACATTGTCTTCATCAATTAATGTCGCTGTAAGTCAACTACACTCAAAGAACAAAATATTTTATAATATAGATAAGTTTCCAATAAATTATCTATTCTAATTGAAATTTTTACATAAAACAAATATTGAACAGGAAAAGATCCTTTACCATCGTCACTTTCTGTAGAAGTACTTTCATTATCTGCCTCACTACCAGTTTCACTACATTCTCCATCTTCTAACTCCTCTTGTGTTGGTGGTGTCTTCACAATGATTTCATCTTTCATATTTTCTATTGTTTCACTGACAGTCTCTGTTTTATCATCCATTTTTGTAGAATCTATAGTTTTTGTCAACTTTTTTGCTTCAGTTTTTCTTCTTTTAGGTTTGCTTTCATCTTCTTTTTCCTGTAATATAACATTTCAGATGTTTGTATTTGGTAGCAACTAGTAGCAATCTATTTACCTAAGGCAGTTGAGCCTCGGAGTGAAACCTGAGTGAATTGTTTCGTCAGGTTTTCAACATCATCTGAACGGGAGGCCTAAAATAGAAAAAAATGTATGTAAATAATCTTATATGCCTCAATTTGCCTATTTTTGAAATTTGTAACAATTATTTAAAATTTTATTTTTAGAATTTCAAAAAAAAAACCTTTTCATTACTAAAACTTGAAAAATATACCTTTTTATTTTTCTTTGCCTTTCTCCTTTCATGAGCCTTCAAAGATTCATTCTCTGCACTCTTTTCAGGATATGAATGAAAAACAAAAGTTTGTTTTTCATTTGAATAGTAGTAATAGCAACCAGTATCAGTGTGATAATATAAGCCAAGTTCCTACAACATGAAAAAAATATGGTACATTACTATATTAGGACTGAGCATAAACTAAACTTAAACTGGTGTAATCTAGCCTTTCCTATAATCCAACATGCTTGTCATTGGTAATTGTAAATAAAATTTTGGGAAATCTTCACCAACAAAATGTATGATTAGACAGATGACTATTATTATATTGGTGATATGAAGTCATACCACCAATATAATAATTAACAATAGTGTGTTTAATACATATTGTCAATAATTGTGGGTCATATGCAGAGTTGCCAGATTTTTGCCAGTGAAAAGCAGCCCGCCTCCGGGTTGGAACGAACAAATAAAAAATAAAGATTTAATTTATTATTTATCACTTTATTAAAGTTTTGAATAAAGTTTCTAATAGTGATAGATATATCAATATAAAATGTTTTTTATTAAAAAAACTCTCTGACTCACTGTTTTTAAAAGACATGTCTTCAGAATAATTATATGTAGCCTACGAACATACTTATTAAATCTTAAATTAATAAAAAATGTTTTTTCACAGTACATCAAATAATCTGTCAAAAGTGGTACAAAATGAAAATTAGGACAGCTGTCAACGCTGGTCCATATGACCATACATAACATCCTTCACAAACCCAAAACCAAATGCACAAAATTCTAATAAATAAAAACATGTATAATTTGTCATATTACACATATTCTTATTTAAACAACACACTGAACATTCAGCACTGCATCAACCTGAACAACCTTTGTCAGATTACCGAATGGTCACTGTTTTATAATTTTGAAATATATTTTATTACTGAAGTGCAAGTTACTTACAGAATTATAATAATAACCAGTCTTATAATCATAGTACATTCCTGCTGACTCAACATACACCATGCCACTTTCTTGAAGAGTGCTCTGTGCTACTTCTTTAACTTGTTCAGCAATACTTTTCTCATTGTCACCATTAGATTGTATATTCCATGATTTTGATGACGAATCTTTATTAACTATTGATATTTCTTTTGAAGTAACTGTACTCTTTATTTCCAAAGTTTGAGTGCAGGAATCTTTCTTATTTTCTATCTCAGTTTCTACAGTACATACTTTGTCTAAGTTATTTCCATCAGTCTGAGTGCATGAGGTTATTTTTTTATTAAATCCCTACAAAAGAAATGCTTGTTTAAAAAGTTGATATTACAAATAAGAACGATTTCTTAATTTTTTTTATATAATATGAGAAAATCATTACCATTTTTAAATGATGCTTTAAGCTTTTTATTAATTCCTTTTTCTTTTTTATACTTTGCCTCATATTTAGAACTAACTTTAGTATATCGGGTCTGAATTTTAAGGATAACCGAATTTTTCTTAAATTAAACGCTTTTTGCTTCTTTCTGTATTTTTTATAATTATTATCATAATCAGACGTAGTTTCCATGTTTTTTTTTTTTATTTTAAGTGCAGAGAAATATTACTTAAGCTCCTTTTTATAAAGTTGGAAAATTATATATGTTATTTTTCTTTAATGTCATTGACATAATTTATTTTTTGACAAACCAACTTTGACAACTAATATATTATTTTTTCACAGACAAACTACATACCGATATATAAATATACTTTACGTCGGTACGGTTCCTTACCGTACAGCAGGGTGTATAGAAATCACCGAGTGAAAGCATAAAAAAGAATGTTTTGTTAGACAAGGTTTTTTATATCATAATATTAAATTGTTTTTGCTAATAACTATAAATCAATCCAATATGGAGAATCCCCTGAATGGATAGTCATCCAGAATCGTCGAAATAAACATTATATATTTTATAATACTTTATGAGAATAAAAACATTTTTTACCAAGAAACAATACGCTCCGCTACGGATCGTTTGAAACGCAACGCAAATAATATAGATAGTACTGAACGTCAGTACATTGTATGAATAAAACTAACATTTTAAAAATATTTTTAGAGTTCTATTGTAATAAAAAAACACAAATTTATGCTTATTTAAGAATCATCGCCCTAAGCTATGGCTCCCGTCTCAACTTACGGCAATAAATAATAAAATCGAATAAAAAAATGTATGTAAATAGGAAGCAGTCCTTTAGCATAAAAAAAAATAGAATTTACACTAATAACCTCCCTTACACTAACAATCCTGGAACAGGGGATTGCCCGTTTCGAATGATATTAAGATATCATTGCTTCCTATCTTTATTACTTTACAAGTATTTTATTTCGTAAATATAATAATTAGATATTTTTATTTGATTTATTATTAGCCTTGGAAACTATAAGACTTTGGACCATGGTTTCTTCCTCCTGGCATTAATCCCAGCGTATGTTGCCAAGGTCTGCCTTCCTACTTAACCTATTCCACTTTGCAAGGTCTGTGTGTGTGTCAAGGTAAGTATGCCGAGGTAGTACAACACGTCGGATATGCTCTTTTATAACAGCCCCTTGAGTTTGGGCGATATTACACACCAGTAAGCTCCTGCCATTTGGACCCAGGCAACGAGTATTCGGCCATGGACATCGTGATCGATGCGTCCAGACTAGTGCATAACGAATCGAGGTACCTGAACTTTTCGGACTTAACGGCTCGCTCAGGACCTATAAGGATAGTGATAGTCCGGGCTCCCGCAAGCATGTACTCGATCTTTGAGTCATTTAGTTTAAGAAATGAAACAAGATAAATACTAGACCATTTTATTAAAATAGAAAAAAACTCAGTAATTACATAAATTATGTGCGTTTTGATGAAAATATGATTAAATAAAATAGCCGTCATAGATAAATATGAAATAATAATAAAATGGTACGGTTCATGTGGACATTATTAAGTACAACTACTAAGAAATAAAAAATATATAATAATAAAAATTAAAACATTGTAGCTGTTCCATAAAATTGTATATGACTAAAAAGATTTATAAATGCAAAAATCTAAATGAGTATACAATAGAAAAAAATACATCCGTAAGAAAAAAACGTTACTTTATAGCTCATTTCGTTTAAATTCCTATCGTTTACATAATTTGATTAATCTTAAGTCTATGGTAATAATTAGACAAGTACAAAATGATATTTTATTTCTTAAAAAATATCTATTCGTAGCCTAAAACTAAGGTCAGTTGTATAATACATGTTATTCATAATGTACACGCCAGTTATTCGTATATATCCAAAAACTAATCGATTGCTAAAGCGTAAAGAAAATTCGCTTCACAACATTTATTCTGTACGAACTCCTTATAAACGGAGTATACAATAGATAAACATTTTTTTTTTGAATAGCGCAATATCGCGTATTTTTATAGATTTAGATATATTGTGCTTTAGGTCTTAAGTCCGTAAAGTCTAACATCGTGTTCTACTCTCTCAATTCACATACAAACAGCCTACCTTCATGTATGGAAGTTCTACGCTAAAGGCTACCGTTACCGATATGTTTATTAAAGTAATTTATACAACAACTGTTGAACAATGGCACGTTTAGCCAACACACGTATAGAACTGTTTTTGGTCTAGACTTATACATTATATATATTATGGATTTATATAATTTCATCACATCGCTTATAATAATTGAGTGGCAGTCGGTTGCAAATGAAAATATTTGCATAACGATGCTGTATTATAGTAGAGCTAATGTAACATGTTCTACCGTAACAACATTCTAGTGTAGTGTGACTAGTGTTGCCAGTTCGGAAAAAATATATTTTAACGCAAAAAAAAAACATATTTGATTATTAATTTTAAGTCTTTTTTTATATAACGTTTGTAACGTACGTTATATATGTTAACTTGATTTAGTAATAAAATTTTCCGACAAGACACTGGCAACACTAAAAGTGACTTAATTTACAATTCAACCATAAACATACTGTAATACAACTACACCTCCAAAGTTCCTCGTGACGTCCCTTAAAATACAAGAAATTCGTAGTCACATTATAATTGTGCACAATTCCTTTTTAGTCGTTATGAGGTTCGTTCTCGTTATCTTAAATTTATAATAATTTTCGTAATAATAAATGCATTCATAATTTAATTTTTCCCTAAATGCTTGTAAAAAAATACTATACGCTGATTAATGACAGTAATTTAAAAGTTTGAAAATTTGCAAATGAATGAATCGACTAGTTTTATAAAAAATTAAGAAATGAAATTTTAGACCCCTTTGGCGCGATACGTACGACGATGTACGAGTTTATTTTACACGAACACAAATACTTTAAGAAATCCAAATTAAGATATCTTGACATGCATTAAATATATAATATTATTTGGATTTTTTCAAAGTATTCGATTTGACTTGATTTTAGAAAATTCTAATTAAATTTCCCATAATATAATATAGTTGAAATACTGAAGACGTAATTTTAACCATACAGTGCACATTTCCATATAAAAAGTAAAAGCAAAAATCTTAATATTCAAGCAAAACCATTTTAAAATATAAAATTCCGTCTTCACTATCTAACGTTTACATAATCTGTATTAGTATAATTGTCGTGGCCGTAGAATTGACGATTTTCTAATACCGTTGACATAAAATATTCAATTAACTTTCCAAAATTAGGTCAAATCATATTATCAACTCGTTTAAAATGCAGAACTGAATGTTAAATAACTTACATAATGTCATAAAATCGTCAGTTCTACAACGTTACCACTACAAAGTTTGTTATAATTAGATTGTACTGGTAAAGTAATTAAGGGGGAACATATGGTGGTGGTTTCCTATAAGTGGGGGTGGCTTTGGGGCGGGGCGGCGTGCGGGAGGCGGCAAAGGGCGGCGGGGGGCGGTAGGGGGCGTCGTCCCCGCGGTAGTCAGGCGCGGGGGGTAAAAGGGGTGGCTTTTCCTCCCTCATGATGACAGGACTCTTGTCAGCAGGTTCAGCATCCGCCCGTTCTTCGAGCTCATCTTGGAATATCACCGGGATGCCCTTTGACCGGAACGCTTGACGCTCTTCTTCGTCTCCGACGCTCATTTTACCTGTTTATGTTTGTGTTATTTTATATTTCAATAAATGTTAATAATAATAATAATATTTGAATTACAGTAGATATACTGTGCAGTGGTGCGTATTACAAAATAATTAGGTGCTAGTATTTAGGTTCAGTGAGAAGACTAATAGAGCGAGAGAATATAAATATAAATGAAAACGTATGGCATAATTGAAGTGCTCTACTGTATTAAGTCAATAAATCACCTTGTTCGTGTCAAGAATTTGCATCCGCTATAGTTTAAAATATTTTCTTATTAAAAAAACATTGAAACTATTTTTTATATATGTATATATTATAATAATATAAGAAACGAAAAATATTACTTTAAAAAAACTGTAATAATTCTAAATAAATAATGTACGTATTACAGAAACCAATACATAAAATACAACACAATTATTAATTGAAGCAAATATTATAAATAAATCTCACCTGTGCGACGTCTCCTATACAAGACGCAAGCAATAATACCGGCAACGACGATCATGCATACAATGACGACCGCAGGAATGACAAAAGTCACCAAATAATCCGAATATTCGGGACCAGCACTGGTACTTTTATTCTGTAAATTGGTTCCACTGTGCACTGGGACGATGGGTTTCTGGATTTTAGTATTTTGATCAGCACAAAGTCCTAGAGGGATGAGACGAATGGACATCACTTTTAAGTCTTTATCGAATATTTGATCGACGTGCTCTTTGAGATTGCCGCCGATGGCTCCTTTTTCGTCTACTATTATCATTTTTCGTAGCTCCTCGATTTCTCGTTGCGGACATCTATCCATTGGTAAACTTGTGTTGTACCTAAAACAAACATATTATTATTATTTTTTTCTTCACGTTATATATCTAATAGGGTAGGGGGTAGTGTAGGCAGAGGAAACCAAGTTTTAATTGGTAGATTAAACGCCGCGCTTTGTCTTCTTAAAAAGGCGAGGAAATGTAACTAACATAATCCCTTGAGTGGAAATCTACCCTCAACGTGTTGTGTGATGGCATATTATTTAATAAAACCAAGAACAGATTAACATGCATAATCTTGTCATGCAGAAGTCAAATAAATTGAAAAAATGGTATAATACTATTATGTTTTGATAATTTGACTGCAATTATTAAATATTTTTCTATTAATATAATAACTAAATTCAACATAATAATTAAATCACTAGACAATTTATCGACCTTTACTTCGTTCTTTTCTTATTTATTAATGACTTACCATATAATAGTAGTGGGATTATCCGTAATACTATGTATTCTTATATTTTCAGTTTCTCTCTGTCCGAACAGAGCTGCCAGTTTCTCGACTACTTTTCGTTTATTATTCGCATTGTCCACTAGATTGGGTGAAGGGTCCATTGTCATTTGGAACTCGACTGTAGGACGGATGGTGGGTGCCTTAGCCACTTCTACTATCAAGCTGTCGTAGGCGCTCTTCCTCGTAGAGTCCTCGGCGATCTTGAATTGAATCAATTTGTTAGATTTTAGATATGAATATAAGTTTTTAATTAGGCTTGCCTTCTTTCATTTATAATTATTTTTTTACCTCTCATCTGTATGTAATAACTTACATGAAACACTTATAAGATGATTAAATAATTTAAGAAATACTTTTGATTAGATGACTTTTACAAAATAAAATTAGAAGTATCAATATCTACTTCTAATTTGATTTGTAAAAATCATATGTTTGAAAACGATAAAAATAATAAAAAAAATATTAGTTGTTCATTTAATATAAAGAAAGATCTCAAAATCTTCAAGGTATTTAAAAACAAAAAAAATGATGTGATAGCTAACTAACTAAATACTTCAGTCTTTTATCTATAGTGTAAAATTGAAGCCGCATTGGCACAGTGTTGGACTGTAAACACAACGGTTGTGAACGAATTAATTACGTTCATTTTCGCATTTTTATTTATTTATTTAATTTAACATAATAAAATATAACTTACCAGCTGATAATGAACACTTCCTTCATCACTTGAAGTGGGCAATCCATAGAATTCTTGATTTCTAGCATCAAATTGCAACCAGTGGTTCGACGGTATTTCTGAACGATCACTGTACTTGAGGGACAATTGCAGGTTGCGGGTACTACCGTCTTCTGGGTCGAAGAATGTATCCTGTTTTATAAATAAAAGGGTTATTCGTTTTTATTCTTTATATATTTTTTAAGTTTCAGGATCAAGAACCGGATGAAGAAGGTAAGGTAAGTATTACTTGAGACGGCGCGTATTGTGAGTAGGTGTTTCTTTCTAAAGCCCTAACCACTGATGACCCGGACCTTTGTCTCATCGACGGGAGAGTATTTTTTTATATTTTGAAATATATTATTTTTATATCAAGTTATATATAAAAATGTATTCCTGTTTGAAAATAAAAGTATATGAATGTCTAGTATAGTATTTTTATGGTCATTAATTAAGATATTTATAAATATACATTAAGCAATTACTAGTGTACGTCTTCGAGAAGTCTGAATGCGTGTATATTTTCAATGATGCGTTTTTTAAAAAAATCTTAATACTCCACGTCACGTCACTTCGCGTAACACTTTGAGGGCCAACAACAGTAGACACCAAGCGACTGACCTCGGGCACTTTGTACACGAGCAGGTGTCCGACGGTGGCCGTGAGGTGGTCGACCTGGTTGCGCGTGACGGGCGGGTAGGTGTCGGGCGCGCGCGTGGCGGCGGGCGGCGCGGGCGGCGCGCAGCGGCCGGCGCCGCGCCAGCGCAC
>DWAO01007691.1:0-10007 GCA_018230605.1 Heliconius congener
TGAATACACAACTATCGTGTGCAATCTACGCTGTGCTGGCTAAGAATGATTAGGTAGCTGATTAAGAATCCATATTTCAGCTTATTAAATTTTTTCATAAGCATTTACTACAAACACCTAAATATTTATCATAGGTATAAAGGGTATTTAAAAAAGTACATTTTTCAATTTCAGTATAATATCAAAAAAACAGCTTCACGTTGTAATCCCGCACCCAGCAGGATAGGCATAGGGCTAAGACACTACCACTAAGACCCTGCGTTTCCCACTTTCCACCGAATTTTTCGAGGCCTTGCGTATTGACTGGCGTAATTCAACGCCAGGCTTTTGCATTGATGCCAGAGCGAAGAAATGATATTATAAATAAAAAACAATTCATTCCCTCAATTGGGAATCGAAGCCAATACCCTCGCCTTACAGTCACAATCTTGTGCGCCAAGATATGTAAAATTTAAAACATTTATTTACCTAATAAGTTCTTTGATTTTCACGATTAACATGTAACATTTTAAATGAAACTATACTATATATAAACTTTAAACGGATTAATCGCATATTTGGATGTTCATATTTTCAATCTGAAATTGAGACATTAAGTGTTGAAACTGAGACACTGTTCCACTACTTCAACACGTACAAACATATAATTAACATAAACTTCTTTAAATGTTACTCTTACCACAATTTTAATTTAAAAAGATCTCAACCCAAATAAATAACTTTATGAAAATAAGCCATATTTTGAGAACGCCTGCAAGTACAAACAAAGGCTTAAAGATAAATCTTAATATTGCTGCAACAGTGGAGTATAAAATTTAAAATTTACATTCCTTTGGCGGTTTATCGACGAAAAATGACTAATTTATATTTTCAAATAACAATGAACCATAAAAATTCGAAAAACTCTCCATAAAGAATCTGTCGTGAATACCAAAATATGATTTGTTTAAGTTAACTCCACAGCGAGCACCGGGCATTCGACTAATCGTTTCCTTACAATCTTGGAATTAAAACAATGTACGAGTATATTTAATTTATTTCTTCTACATGTATATTTTAAATTACATTATGAAAATTATGCTATCGTAATGGCAATGGTGCAGTAGTAGTAAACATGTACATATTTTGGATGTGTTCGCGACTTCAATGTCCACGTTGAAGTTCCATGTGGATTTGTCAGATTAATAGTGGAAATTTTGGGCTTAAATCTTTAGAGGTTTTTAAAAATTTCCGCTACCCAAATATTATAAGCTAGAAATGATCATTAGTTAGGCATATCATAGAAATGATCATTAGTTAGGCATATCATAAGTTGGAAAGATAATATGGCGACTAATGTAGCTTAATATAAAAATACATATATGTTATATTATACTTGTTATTGCAATCAATAAAATTTATATTTATTTTATATGCACCAAACACGTCCATGATCGTTCTACAATTTTCATATCTGTGTTAAGAAATGCAGAAATAGATAATGTGTTTACAGAGATGCCGCTACAACTTTACTGCCAAATGCGAAATTTATCAAATTAAAATATTACTACTAAATAGTGGAAAATATTTGTCTGTGATAACGAATTGTAAAGTGGAAATATCGTATGTATTTAATTTGAAATTACAAGTGGAAATCAAAAACTTAAAAAAAACTTATTGAGTTAAACCTTCCAAAAACTTACAGATTTTCACCTTCTATAGAATATTCGATAATTTATACAGGAAATAGAATGGAATGGAATTTAGAATAGAGTTCTTATTGAAGCGAGATGGCTCTTGCTGTTCGATTAATCACGTGGGTGACGGACATGACCCGAACGCCTACGTTACGACAAGAGTTACGAGATTGTAACATATATACCGGGATAAAGTTACTTATCTTTTAAAGTTTAGCTACTTTCTGTTATCGGATCAGATTAAAAATGTTTTGTTTTGTAAATGTAGGGCTTATCATATGCACAATATTTAAAGAATTAATGAATAACCTATATTATATCATGTAATTTCTATTTATTCAAGACTGGCGTGATATTACTTATATTTACTTTCTCTTGCTCTGATCGACTAGTACTTATCATCAAGTCATCATCATTTTTGTTTATTAATAGGCAGAAGGAATCTACTGTATAAACACATTACGCCCGCTCAATTTTTGTTCCTTTTATCATATTAACATAGCAAAACGTAAAAATAATTTATTCACCAAAATGGGAACCCCAAGCAGTCGCATTTACAATCAAATATAGTGTAGGCGCCACGACGACATCATATGTACCGACAATGTGTTAATTGAAATATAAGTTAAAAAAATCGAATTGTTAACTAACAGTCACAACTACATGTTTTACGATACTTCCTACTTTACACAAGGTATCATTCACGCTACTTCAAACACAAGTTTCGTACGCTCCGTTTACCTTTATCTCCAGTCAGAAGATTCCACGAACAACATAAAGCAATATAAAAGCAATAAGGCTTTAACGGCAGCTTTATAGACATTCTACAGGTGCAGTTACAGAATCCGAACGTTGAATGAGACAGGGACAGCCGCGTATGCAGATGTTCTCCATACAAAATTATCAATGACAGATTGAAATTTATTGACCTCTCTGTAATATGAGATTTATTATGAATAATTTATTCATATATTTTTTGTATATGTCTAGTTTGTCTTAATTATTGTAAATATCTACTACTGTTATTCTGTTTTTATTCATCGAAACTAATAGTCTAATTTTGTATTCGATGCATTTTGTTATTTAGGCAAGTTATTTATTATATTAAATTATTCAGGTTTTCATTAAAAATATATACTACGTATACTAAATACTGTTATTAAACAAATAAACATTTTTTTCGCAGAATACGACGAGAAATAAAAATTAATATAAATATACATACCTTTTTTAATATTTCAATATCTATAGCTGGAGTTAGATGCCCGTCGACGTCCAAGGTAACGATGGCTGAATATCATGAGGCAGGATATGAGAGCCTATGGAATAACCACTGAAACCGATCAAAATAGAGTAAATTGAGTTGGAATATAGAATTAATCTAAACCTCAAACATAGAATTGTTTGAGGCCGTCATGGCGATGGGGCATGAGGGTGTGACTGTAACGCAACGGTTGTGAGTTCGATCCTCACTCGAGGAAATGAATTATTAATTATTAATAATTTCATTTCTACGCTCTGGCACCAAAGCAAAAGCCCGGTATTGAGTTCCGCCGCTCAAAAAACTCGAAAAATTCAGCGGAAAGCAGGGAACGGAGTGTTTTAAAACAAGGTGCCTCCTGCCTACCCTCTACCCTACTCTATAAACTTATATGTAGAATATTATAATATTATGAAAAAAATGTTATACTTAAGCAGTAATGATATCGTTACAAAATAAATACTAATTATACATAAAGTAGTTCCCTTATTTGTTGTCCCAGAAGGATTCCCACCGCAGCCAGGTTTACCATACAGCTTCGTTAGCAGGATTTAATTTTTCTACTTTGTTGTAGGTATGTACGTAAATCTTCTATTAACCGAAATTGAAAAAACGTTTAATACACGTGCCTTTATATAATCTTATGATAAACGGAAAAAATCCGTAAGAGTAAATTATATTATTATATAATATACTTTAAAAAAACTAGACATATTAATATCAAATCTAAGCTTTTTAAACTGTTTATAGGATACAAGTGATTTTATGTATTTTATTATAGTAACAAAGTCCAGTCCATATAGTTTGAAGTCAATGTAATAAAATCGTTTCAAAAATAATTTATTTAAATTACAGTTAAAATTGTATTGTTAACCTTTTATCTTAAAAAAAACAATACATAAAAAGAATAATTACTACGTATTTAGAAATTACAAGCGTATAGCTTTCAAAATCTTCTAATAATTTTTATGTTGTCTTATAGAATTTTTTGAATTAAAATTTACTTAATTACATTATCTTAAAAGATAGTGTGTAATTAAGTAAATAAAGATAGATTACGGTAGCCAAGTTATAAAATAATGAGAATAGGTTATGTCAACTCGTTTTCCGAGGCTGATAAGAACCTACATAGCATAAAATGTCAGTCACATCTAGGTAAATAAAACAATTAAAAATAATTTAAAAATAAAATACAATTAAAAAATTATGATTGCAGTGCATCGATAATGTATTGTTTTATAAATATAACTATAAACATTGAACACAAGTAATTAATTTACGCTATATCCCAGATATGGCTGAGTAGGCAAAGGGAACCTAGTATTAAGATACTCTGTTCCCCAGTTTCCGTCGCATTTTTCAAGGCAATGCGTGTTGAGTGGACGCCGAAACGAAAATACTAATAAATAATAATTCATTCGCCCGAGTGGGGATCGAATCCACAACCGTCGCGTTACAATCATATCCTTGTGCTCATCCACGACAGCCTCAAATTAATTAATAAACACCAAAAATTTAAAACCCAAAACCCGTTATACAGAAAATAACGACTGTCACGACCTTGCCGAAGACAGCACCGCCATTTGTTCCTATCAATGGGATAAAGGAAATGTCCCTGGGCGAGATCACAAAAACACAAGTTTATCTCCCCAGCCTCCGTTGTTTGGCTCTAATTGGCTAATTGGCATACGATACGACCTATCTGTTCCTCCCCGATTCCTTCCTGCAGATATCGTGGCTACCGCTGTCGCACTGATGGAGTACTTGATCGATATCATCAGGTCCATTGAATTACGCTGCCTGAAATATAATCGTGAAATTACAAGACCTTTTATTGTAGTTAGTTAAGTTTACTGCCGTTTGGTCTGTTTTTGTTTTGTTTATGTTTGCAACTGTTATCTTGTTATGTAATGTACGCAAACGTTCTAAATTGCTATCTAGAAAGTTTTGTGGTGGTTATTTTGTTGTTAATAATAACAATTATATTTAAATTTATATTTGAATATAATTGTTATTATACATTATTTCATTAATTTTTGCAAAATTTGGTTATTATATTTTATAAAAATTTTGCAAAGTTTTGAATATACAGAAATTACGTAGGTATACTTGTATAGATTGAAGAGTCTCAGTACAACTTGCACCATTATACTCATATACAGTAAAACCGTCGTGACGCAGCACAAACATAATGGTTGTGGGTATTCCAATTCAAAAGTCTTTCTGCATTATTTTTCTTGCTCTGGTAACAAAAAATGCTGCGTTAAGTGTTGCCACTCTACAAGCAAAGTTTCGAAAATTCGGCAGTAGATAGGGGACGAGGTGTCCCAAAATACATACTATGTTCCTTTATGTACCTCACATGTCCCAATAAAACGGCAAAAATAAAAACAACACATTACGAATAAATATTGAAAACAAAAGCGAATCCCGAATCCATATCGTCACATTATTAATAAAAAGGAACAATACATTTATAATAGTCAAACATTCGGGTCCCAAAGGAACGCGTTAACTGAAAAGTTCCTTAACAAATCATGATACCCCCATGTCACGTCTACAGCACCCACCTACCCCTAGCGAATACATTTTTAAAGCACCGCGCACATGAAAGGGAATACGAAACTCATTCGAAAGTGCGGAAATACGTCACATACATCAACTGAAATAGAAAAAACGAAATCACGAAAAAATTCCCGCTCTGGTACGCTCCTACAATTTGGAGAGACGAACGGAAAAAAATCACCTGCATTATTTATTAATTTTTGCGACATAACTCGTGAAGACCTTCAATGAATGTCACTAAATCCTATTTCGTATGCTTCCAAATGTGCATTTTACTTTAAAATTATGTGCAAAAAAAATTAAATATATGATGACATTTCGCTTTAGCATTTTGTTACAAATGGAAGCTGCTTAATAAATAATTTAAAACATGTAACGCAATTTGCTGAACTGCTGCGTAAGTGCAATAACGTGGAAATTCTCTTTATATGTTACTTTACTCAATAAAATATATTATAATTCAAGTCCAGTCCAGTTCAGTATGAGGCCTGTATCTGAATGTATAGAGTGGGAATGTGGGCATACCCAATAAATCGTGGTGAGCTCGAGCGGTATGGTGTGATTGTTCACAGCGTGCGTCGGTATTACACAATGTGCAATTAGGTATTGCCCCAAGGTCGGTGAAAGCAGCACGTGGATTTCGTTTTCATTTCTCACAATAAGATTTAATACTGTATTGATCAGCAATTGTATATGTTGAATAATTTTGTTTTATAACTTTCACTAAGGCCAGACGTGGTGCAGGGTACAAGCGTGTATTTGTAAACACGACAGGTTGTGAGTTCGATATTTTCATTTCCTTACTCTGATGTTGATGCAAATCGAGGCGTTTACTACTGCCACTCAATACGCAATTCTACGAGAAGTAGGGAACGAAGTGTCTTAACACTACGCTCCCTCTGCCTACCTTGCTAAATGCCGAAAAAAAATTTTCATTAAAACTTAAACCTTGAGAACGCATAGTTGTTTCGGATGAGATGAAAGTGCGTGTTATCTCTTTATACAGACTTTTCTAATATTTATAATATTTAATGATATGGTAGTTCATTTAATTTTGTAATTTCTTATAATTAACCTGTTGAACCAGTCACTATGAATTAGAATTTATCAGAGTAAAATCAATTAGATATCATATTTCAATATTTGATTATATATTTTCTTTTACTTTGATAAGACGATTTAATTTACAAAAATAAAGTTTAAAATCCAGATTATACCAATATAAGCTGATGATTAAGCATATATTTATTGTCACTAGTACTAAAATAAAACTTAAATAATAAGTGTATGTTTAATTTTATTGACATGGACAGGCTGATGATGATGATGATGGTATTGTATTATAATATCCCATTATATTATGTTTAAAGGCTTTCGTGGCGACATAGGGTCTGACGCAATGGATCCTGGTTCAATTCCCCCGCGAATGAATTATTTACACCATCTCGCTCTTGTAAGAATTCGCAGGGTTAAGTTGCGCCACTTCACACAGACAATGATCCAAAAGATCTAAAAGTGGCATAGCACTTAAATCTCTCTACATACCCCCTTATATGTGGAAACCTAAAAAAAATACTTGAAACTGTTAACAAAAAACTAACTTGCACTTAAAATGTTCCTAGCTCGCTATCTGTTCCTATATACAAAGTGTTGTGCCGTACATACACCTACCCATATAGCGTCCGATAACTTCAGTTCACCCTAATTAGTTTAACCTAACGCGCTGATTTGCATGTTTAGGTAACAGAAATCAGATTACTGTTAATTGCTTCATGTGAAAGCTCGTAACCGTCAACCTCGTACCGGTAATGTAATCGGTAAAAACACCTTAAATAGATTATATCTTGCTATCATTTTGAGAGCAAAAGTTGAATTGACGATGTCTTTTATTGCACACAATTTTTTTTATGAAAATTTGTAATCTATCTTTATAAATATTTTGTTACGACATTAAAGAATAATTATTAAGAGCCTGTCAAAGAGGGTAATATTTGCTTCAATTATAGGTTAAGTTAATTTAACTTAAACTCATAGATCGATTTAGGTTGTATCGAGTAAGATTGTAAAATATACTTGTTTAAAGTTTCAAAATCATTGTTGATCTTAGGCAATCGATGATACGATTTAAGTAATTGTTCAATAATCAATTCAATTATTCATAATAAAAATATGTGCATACATAAATGAAATTTCTATATCTTATAAGAATGTATAAGGAGGAATAAGAATGAGAATACAAGATTGATTACATATAGAAAATCTAGGACATACCAATTCGTAAATAACAAAATAAATATACATCTCATATTATATGTCCTTATCTGGTTTTCTATTTTGTGTGAACGAATATAGAATACACAGAACAGTAACAATGTGGTTCCGTATATCCGCTTCCCTTACCAGCGCTCACCGCAGAGTTCCGCTGAGAGCACGCGATGGTCCCACAGAAACGTTAAACGTGTATTGTCTACGTGTGATCTGTTTGTTTTATTTTTATGTCCCTTCCGTGTATACAGTTAAGCCTGATTTGGAAGCAAATAAAAATATTCTATTTCTTTCTGGACTAATATTAAAATTATTAAAAATAAAAATTAATAAAAAAAGTTATTAATATTATCATGTCTTCGCTGTGGTTCAAGGGCAAAAACGCGTTTTTAAATTCCGCCACTCAAATGCCTCTGCCTATCCTGCTATAGGGAGTAACAGTAGTCCAGACATTATAATTTATATATATATATATATATATATATATATAAATGTGTCTTAACTATGGTTATGTTAGTTGATATGATAGTTTTACTCCAAATTTCTAAGACATGAGATGACATGATTTCAACAGAGCAGAGTTCGACGCAGCGCTTTTTCTTGTTACCAGAGCGAGGAAATTGAATTTTTTATTTCACTGAGAGAGAATCGAACCCAAAACCGCAATGTATACAGCCGGACGCTAGGCCATTACGCCTCGACAACCTCAATGTGGTGATGTAAATAATTTAATCTGTTCACTTAAAAATAGCTCCAATTGGCACCAACTTACTAATAAGATTGGTCTTACCACTGGTCACTTATTAGAATTTGAAACATATCTTTAACTTCAATGATATTCCAAACGTTTTTAAAACTTTTTTTTAACGTACTGTTCGTTAAAGGAACACAGTTAACAAGCAAGTAACTATAGCTTTAAAGTCAATAGTCTCAGACGTTTTTCGGAGTAGGTACTGGGATCCCTCCGTCTTCCACCTTACATTTAAATGGAATTATTGTGAGTCAATTGGCAGAGTTCAATACTACATTTTGGCTAATCAGCCTTACACGATCAGAAAAAAAAATGTATACTACATAACATAAAATAACATTTTCTTAGATTTTAAATTCGAACCACGACCGTTGTATACTGCTAAGGCATTTACTTTCTACAATAATTTATTTATTTTTTCGCAAGAGCAAGTTAGACAGAGACAACACAGTATTAAGACACTCCATTCCTCATATTCTACCTAATTTAATAGCCATTGTGTGTTTTGTTACCATAGCAAAAAGTTAATGAAAAATAATAATTCCTCAGAGTGCAAATAGAACCTTTAACCATCGGATTATAGTTTTACACTGAGTGCATCACAACGGACTCTACACTAAAATTATAATATATTTAATTATGAACGTATAAGTAAACTTATTAAAACAAGAAAAATGTGAAATTAAAATTTCGGTAGCCAAGGAAGTTAAAATTAAACTTTATTATTTCTTAGTAATTTAATAGTAATTTACAATTTAAGATAACAAATAAGTAATGCTAAATGATAATAATTAAAACTAAATGCATATTAAAAATGTTATTTAAGAAGACCGCCTTTTAACAAATAATCAAAACTTTATAATATGGTTTTAGCGGACTTCAATATGTAGTTAATAAAGAAAAGAACATCGATTATGTATTCATAAACTTATTTTATCGATTTTTTTATAAAAAATATATATATTTCTCTTTGATAGCGCACCACCGCAGGGAACTCCCAGACCAAGAATAAACGCAATTAATACGCAATATTCATTCCGATATATTTTATGATCAATAAAAACTAACAAGAGATGAATATTCTTATATGAATATAAATTGAAAAGTGAAATAAAAAGAATGTGACTTTTTAAGATGTCGGTTCCTGTAGATGCGCGGTTGATGTTTATTTTATGCCTTTTAAAACAAGGGTCAGAAAGAAATCGATGCATTGGCCGTGTCCGACATCTTGGGCTTGTCAAATAAATCACTACCTTAATAACAGTAAAAAAACTGTTAATGCAGGTCATATATTTGAAAATGATTAAACTTATACACGAAATTTTGGTTGTGTTTTTATCATTTGTTTAAGCGTGCATTTTGAGTAAGAATTATGTTGTACATACATACATACATGTACCAGTACGGTCTTGTCGCTGCGTGAGTCCAATTTGCAAGGTATTCTCTCATATATTTTCAATTCAGGTATATTATTTTAAATATCTTTTAC
>DWAO01007692.1:0-10006 GCA_018230605.1 Heliconius congener
TTTTTTTAGAATTCACCCCTAAGGGTGCAAATAAGCGGGCGAAGCCGCGCGCGCCTACCAGTACTTAATATTTTCATTTCAGAGTAAAAAGTAATGAGTGCGACGTTGAGTTCTGCCACTCAGCACATGCAATGCCCCGATAATTCGGCGGAACGTGAAAAACGAGAGTTTCTTAATGAGAACGGAGTGCCTTAACACTAGGTTTCTAGGTTCTCTCTGCCAACTCTTCTATGTAGGGACGTGGTACAGCGCAAAAAAACTAGTTAAAAAAAACAATCAATTTCTATAAGCACAATGTCCCATCACACGAAGCTCAAACCAACACCTAACTCTCTCCCAAGGAAATTTGAGAGGTTTAGCCAACGATTTACGTTATTACCAGATAGATGGTGCTTACTCTAATTATGTTGAATATCATTAACCGTCATCCCCCTGCTTAGCTAACCGATGACAAATTACATCCCAACGTTGGTTTGCCTGCACCAATTAAGAACAAGGTAGGGTTGGTAAATTGGCAATAGTTCCGTTCGCTGTGTACAGTGTACGGAACGGTGTAAGGTGTACGGAACGGTGTAAGGTTTACGGAACGGTGTAGGTGGTGTTCTACTTCCGTTTATATTTACTGTTAATGTGCTTGCACACTTGGATTGCTCGATCCTTGAACCGGTGTTATCTTTTATCAGTTTTGGATAGTTATTTACTGATTTTTTTAAACCTTATTTAATGCATACTTCAAAGGCAATCGTGACGAGCGGCACAAGCGTGTGAGTGTAAACGCAACGGCTGTGGGTTCGATTCCTATTCGGGGAAATGATTTATTATTCTTTTCATATCTTCGTTATTTCCGCTAACACGCTCAACACGAAATGCCTCTAATTGGGAAGAAAGTGGCGAACGAAGTATCTTAACACTAGGTTCCCTCTGCCTGCCCTGCTATTTACGGGATAGAGCGTGAAGCTAACGCGTACATAACGATTGAGAATAACGTGATATTGATATTAAAGTTTATAATTGTTTTAAAGTGATTAAAAGTTATAAAATACACATTTTGAATTGTTTTCTTTTATTTATAAAGAAATAATTGCGAAATCCATTCACAAAAGCAAATAAAACGATAAAACAGTAGTAATATAACATTTTTAAGTTATTGTTAAAAACAAAATGATATATATATCTGGTCAATCACATACGTACTATAGAAATTATCCATAATTCTCGCTTATCTACTGCGTACTCCAATTCAATATACTAAAGTTAAACGGCAATTGTTGAGTTTTCTCAATTACCTATCGCGTGATGAGACGCACCCATTAGTTAATTTACAAAGATAAGCCAATTGGCGAAGAGTGGCCACTACAACCGAATTCGATACCAATGCATCAAGATACTGTGCGTCTTAATTGTTTTAATACATTACGTTATAAATTAATTATACACAATTTCGGTTTGCGTGTTTAGCGTGTTAACGTTTATTGACCTGAGTGGTACGTGTAAGAGAACAATTTGAAAAGTGATGCCAATTAAGTGTTTTTTTTTTGGCGGTTGCTTTCTTTGGTCTTTTTTTTATTTATAGAATTGCTTTGAGGATGATTGCTCCTGTACTTTTACGGGTTTCATTTAGTTGGTTGTATGAGCTTTGTGAGTGGTGTATTTTTTTCTTCTTTAGCATCACGCTCTTTCCCGCATATTGCAGGGTAGACTAGTAGGCTATAGTAAATATTTTAATAAAATATATATTAATAATGTAGAATTTACATCGGTCTGTTGAACAATGAATTTTACTATTCAGTATTCAATATGACTAAAATGAGCAAATAGTACAAAACCATGTGCTTTTTCATATAATTAGATTAGTAGACTAACTCAAAATAAAATAATACTGATTCCACTACTTTCCACTTCCGCTACCCTATAATTTATTCATTTGGTAAAAAGGCTAAAATATTGAAAATTATGAAAAGCTACTTTAACATCACTGTAATAAGCGTCCATTTCGCTTCTTTCTAGTACATTTTTCAGCTCGTTACGGCTAACTTTAAAATAGTTTCCTCTTCAAAATGATTTGCTAATATCAGATTTGCGTTTGTCGAAACACAGTTAATGCCTTTCGGACATGCTATCATACATACAAATCAACCATTATTATTAAGTAAAATCGTCCGTTATTTCCAAATTTTATATTCTACGGTTGATTATACTTAATTAAAGTATTGGAACGCCATGCTTAATACATTATAGAGTTTCTATGTGAATGATATAAAGAACAAAATACCTCACACATTAACTTTAGACACGCAAATTAACAATTTGTGAATATATGTACGTAATAGACGAAATTATGCGAGCCGAATCGATATATTTAGTGATAGGTAATATTAAGATTTAGAACGGTATCGATTTTATATCGATTTACTTGTATCAATGTAATCGTTAAAATACTTTCGTTTCATGAGATTCTTAGTGAAAAGAAGCGGTGTCTGTAAAAGTTTGACCCTCGTAATAATATTGAAGTTTTCGTTTCTACGTCTGTAATTAAAATACCATTTCATTATAGATTCTATTATGGAGTGCCGAACGAAAATTAGGTGATTCTTGTTAGACACACCGATTAACAGCGGTGGCCTTGTTATAAATATTAAATACGTTTCTAGTGAAAAACCCAATTATATTTGGATTTAACGTTCATTTTTGTAACACTTTCATGTAGTGATATGTTTAAAGATATACCTACAATCTAGGTATATGAATATTATATAAATATATTTGTCATATAATATAATGAAAGCGGCGTTAAGCTCCGCCACTCAACACGCAATGCCTCCAGAAGTCGGCGAAAAGTGGGGATCGGAGTGTCATAACACTAGGTTCCCTCTGCCTACACTGCTGTGTGCGGGATACAGCGTGAAGCTGATGTATTTCAATATTATATGTATAACGGAAGTATACTTATAACAACATTTGACGGTTTACAAGTGACCCTTTGTTCTTTTTATCGATTGTGCTCAATTTTATCGGCCACTCTAATTATTTGTAATGGATTTTAATTAGTTAATTAATTAATTTAGTCGGAGACGAGAAATGCGGCGCGGCGTCTTTGATGTCGCCACTGAGGTTTTATTTTGATCGCTTTAGTAAATTTTTAATTTAACATTATTATTGATAATAGTTAATGTTGAATTTAATGGGAACAACCAAATATGGGTTCAAAGATTTTTGAAAGTTGTATTATAGAAAAGCCTACGAGATTGGTACTTTTTATAAATTTATACAATTTTATGTATTCTTTAATTTCAGTAGTATATCTACTTTTAATTAAATATAAATATGAGACAAACTGTTTGTAATGTAAATATTTAATCTATTAAAACAGATTAAAAAAACGATGTGTCAAAATAAACCATATATCGAAACAAGTGACATATAATACGTATATCAATAGATTATCTTTTTTAATCTTAAAAAAAAAGCAATAAACAGATAACGCAAAAACAAATACAAAAGTCACACAGCTTATCAATTGAACATAGACAAATTAGCGTCAACAGTAAACAGTAGAGGAACTGGGTAATTTAGTAATTGTATCCACTAACAACGAATTAAATAGTAATCAATAGAAGCGAGGCCCCCGGCACGGCTGTAAGAGCTTTCTCCACTTGATACGGATACGATAAGACATTGAATTTAACTTGCATTGTTCTTTGGGAGGAAGAAAAAATAATAACAGTGGTATTAAAATTAGATAAGTGGTGACGTTGTCCTTATCCATCTTTGGTTGAAAGAGAATTATGTATTTAATTACTTAACGCTGCATTTTTTTTGCCTGATCGTAGGAATCAAAATTATTTATGCTTCTAAGACGACGCTATCCCACATTGCTGCTATGGTCTCAATATGTGTTTATAATAATAGAATTTTATAATTTATTAGTAAAATGGTAATTTAGTGAGATAACACTGGTATAAAAACATTTTTTTTATAATATCGATTTTCATAAAGAAACCTTTAGGCATATTGGAAATATTTGTGGCAGTTGGACAGTGTGGCGTTGGATTTCACCATTCAACACGCTAACGGAAAATATTAAACGTCAATTCAAGCTTTCAAATATAGTTAAGATTATGTTCTATGCGTTACGTAAATGATTCAATTAATCGAGTCGTTCGATTAAAATTTAATAGTATAAAGGAAATTTATTTAACTCGTAAAATCATAACAAACATAAATTGCAATGTCGTGACAGTTATATTAATTTATTCAAAATTTAAATAATCTGAAAGTGTAAATTATCTTTATAAAATATGTATAATATTCTGTATATGTAGAGTAAATTATATTGTTGAATGAGAATTGAATGCGTTAAGTGATTAAGTTGAAGGAATAATAAGGAAGAGATCCTAGTCGTAGAATATTAAGGTGAAAGTTAAGGATTTCCTACTTTTTTTTATTGTTTATTTTCATATTTTTTATCAATTAAAAATCAATAAACAACATACAATATACATCTGTATTTATGTACCCAAAATGTCTCTTTCTGTATCTACCTACTATTTGGAAGTTTTCTTCTAAGCTTAATACATTTTTATTTGTCTTTTCACTAAATTTAAAATATTTAATTTAGTAATTATAATATAATTAATATCATAAAGCAATCTGCTCTGTTACATAACAATACGTAAAGTCTTGAAAATATGACGGAAAGTGCTTGAGGTAGTACTGTCTTAAATCTTAACACAAGGTTTCTAGGCACGAGACGTAAAAAAAATACCATGTTTTAATGTTTTATGCAGCTTCACGGTGTATCAGATATATGACAGGGTAGACAGAGTGTTAAGACACTTGCCCACTTTTCGAGACATTGCGTGTTGAGTGGCGGAACTCAACGCCGCGAATAATGTGCAAGTATTATAGTTTAATTATAGATATATATATATATACAATTCTATACGCATGAATCGCTTCAAGTATACGTCAAGTTGGTTTCCCTACATTAGTGGGCGCACAATGATTCAATCAAAGCAGATACAGCGTGAAATAATTATAAAACAATTAGTATGGTGGGTATCACCTTTGTAAACAATATTTATTTTAATAAGCTAAAAAATATAATAGGATATAGGAGGGCACGAGCGTGTGACTGTAAACGACAGGTTGTAGGTTCGATTCCCACTAGAAGAAATTAAATATTTCATATTTTCATTTCCTCGCTCTATTGTTGAGGTAAATCGGCATTAAGATCGGTGACTCAACAAGTCAGAATGTCACCGGAATTTGAGTGAGGGGAGTGTCTTAACACTAGGCTCTCTCTACCTACCCTACATGCGAGATATAAACGTTTTACGTTCGTGTTAGAATAAAAAAATAATAATAATAAAACTCTAATTTATCTAAAATCCTTCAATAAATATAATTATACAATTACTATTATACACTTATTCTATATGGACACATCTCCTTATGCCATTAAGGCCCTGTCTCGTGTCTAATAACCCGTGAAACGATCGCAAATGGCGATATGCAAATTGTCAACATTTTAATGAATAATCAACATAACCGTGATGAAGTGTTAACGCTGTTTCATTATTTAAAATCATATTGAAAAAATGAAAAAAATTATGTAGCAAGTTCAAATGACACTCGATTGAATATTTGTATATTCAATATTTAGATTTGCCCCATCTCTTTGCTGAAAGTACAGCGTTTAGTTACACAATCTCTAGCTGGAATTGTCTGCAATAATTAATTAATAAAGTTATTGGAGGACTTATTCATTTCTTATTAGAATATCACATAAATTACAAAGTTTTGTATTATTAAAATTGAGATCTTGGGATGTCGTTCTCGTTGATAGATATATAAATATAATTTATGAATGAAAATCTCAAAATCGATCTCAGATCTTTAAAAGCAGTTTATAGATATGGGTCTTAGTGCATTCCTCACTTTCTAACCAACCAAATTTCCACTTCGTAACTCAAATAGTTTTGTCTGTGCGTTGTATCTCAGTCACAATCAGTACCGGACGAGTTTTATAAATATATAAATATCGATGTCAATATTTTTACATGCTATAGAGGGTGCGACGCAAGTTCCGTAGTTCGCATTATAGCGCGATACCACGCGAATCATTATGCAACAGGTGGTAATAAATAGCCTCATTCATACTATATTATATAGCTATATTTGTAGGTACTAGGTACTGATGGAATGTTGGGATGACCGAGTTTTTAGTTGATGTAGAGTCGAAATTTGCTTGAAGAATGTACATATTTTAGGCGGAAAGCTAGAGTCGTCTTTATTTCAGGATAAGAGATATTGCATGTTGGCGGAACTCAACGCCGCGGATAAATTGGTGGGTTGATTAATCGTAGTTTTTTTTTGTTTTTATTTGAGTATGAAACGTAAAGATGTCACTTCAGACGAATATTAAACAAATAAACAATATTTTATCCTTTTAATAAATGTTATATATTTCGCACACTCCTCTTTACAAGACTATTCGATTAATAAATACAGATTAATAAAATTCACACATTTTATAATAAATTGAAATTTATTCAATAAATCTGTTGTAATATAAATAAATAATCAATAATAGAATGGTTGTTTTACACTAAAAGTTTATTCGAGACTAACGTAATTAACTTTGAGTTGCAAAGCGAACAGTTGCCAAGTTGCATTGAAAATCCAGAATAACAAATAAGATTAAGCTACATTTTTAAGGTCAAGTAACAGAAATAAAAGCCAAGCCTGGCGGATAGGTTAATGCTTTATACATACGATTTATAAAGAACTTTTCATTCTAAATGTGAATAAATTGGGGCAGTAAAAATAGTTTAAGCAGACGTCTACGATTCTACGTATAACACTTGACTCATGAGTTGGTTACTTTTGGATATCCAGTAAATGTTGTTTGGAATATATATTTATTGTTATAATGCATTCTTTTGTAGTTTATTTTTTTAATCACGCTGAATCCCGCATATAGCAGGGGAAGGCAAAGATAAGCTAGTGTTAACTCCCCGTTCTTCACTTTCTGCCGAATTTTTTAAGATGGATTTATTTAATTTAATGAATTGTTAAAAATAATTGATCAGTGTCGTAAAAATTGTAAAATTTTAGGATAATGTGATGCTCAATGAATGGTATTAGTTCTGATAAGTGAATCAATAATTTATATCATTATTGAAAATCCTAACCACAAAGAATAGAGTAATAAGTTCTTTGATTTTCACGACTATTACACATTTTAAATGAAACTATTTTAACCGGATTAATCGCGTATATTTAGTATTTTTATGCATTTTTGGGGAACCCGACGTTTCGAACACTTTGCAGTAGTCCGTGCTCACGGGTAGTCTCTATCCGTGACCACGGGTTCCCCAAAAATGTATAAAAATACTAAATATACGCGATTAATTCGGTTAAAATAGTTTCATTTAAAAAGAATAGAGTATTTCTACTGTAAGTTCTCTCTGCTTACTTTTATAAAAAAAGCTAGCTAAACTAGACGTGAGACATTATCAATTAAAATTGAAACGTAAGCATACATGGAGCAGGTGGAACTTGGATCTCTTGTTACCGTGTTACCTAACCGACTTTGCGGCCCGTTACCGACGCACTAACTCCAAACACACTCAGACCTCTAACTCTTTATAGTATTAGTTCAAATAACTAAAGGACAATGTGGGACTCTGTCGAAGCTAATGGATCGCTATGCTTAGAACGTGAAACTTTTATGGATGAGCACAATTGAGTTACAAAACTCGAAAATAGAGCTCTACCATTTGGTTTGACTTTGCTTTGTTTAAATTATTAATTAGAAACTAGATTTCATATTAGTTTTTATTAAGTTCTCTGGAAATTAATACAATTTATGATTTGTTTGTCAAGTAAATTGATATTTTTAAAGGCGGAAACTAAGTATTCTTAAATGTAAATTATGAAATACAAAAGTAAATGTTTTATTTACAATAAAACTATTTAAGCATGAAGTAAAAGTGATTATTACGTAATTTTCATTTTCAAATATAGTATATAATATGCTTAAAATAGAGCCAAGAGAGATCAAGAGGCCAACTTATTTTGGCGAGACAATTAATATTTTTGGAAACAAGGAATAGCTTAAAGTTAAATGTAAAATTTTTATGTGCGTGTACCGCGAGCTTTTATTTTTAAAATCTATTTTTGGTTACATTACATGTACAGTTTTGGTGATTTTGTAATTTGTAGGAAAACAAACGTTTGATACGTTATTATTTATTATTATGTTATTAAATATAAAATTCTCCTCAAATAAGATTGGTGCCAATTTTTGCGTATACTATAAATCCTAAGCAAATACGAACTGTATGTGCTTTTTGTTTTCTTATATAAAGGGAACTTAGTGTTAAGACACTACAGTTCCCATTTTCTGTCTTGTGAGTGGCAGAATTCTATGTCACGCTATGTCTTGTCACCAGAGCAAAAAAACTAAAATAATACATTCCTCCGACTCAGAACCGAACCCACAACTGTCACAGTCTGACACCTTGCCACAACGGCTTTTATCTGATGTGTTATTATTTATATGTTTCATATAGAACATAGTTTTCTTTCCAAATCATCTATCATCAATAATAAGAACGTATAACTTACTTGGTGAATCAGCAAGGAGATCACCATCATCCTGGGCAGGTGATTTAACAGAGCTGGGTGACAGCTTCACAGGCGGATGGGGTGAAGCTGTAGGACCGCTGCCCACGCTGCCCGCACTGCTCGTTGTGCCCGCGTTGGAAAGGGACGTTGTTATTGTTATCTCACCGTTGGATGCTGCCAGCCTGTTATATTGAAAAGAAAAAATATTATCAGAAAATAAATATAAGAATATATAAATATAAGGGTTGGCTATTGTTTGTTTAAAATAAATCTACGACGTTTGATTATCATTTTAAATTAAAATTTAATTTATAATGTTTCATGATGCATTTTTTTTGTATTTGGTAAATTTATTTAACTTTAATCTGTTATATTATTTTTGCTTCACGCTGTATCTTGCATATATCAGAACTGACTACGAACGCGTGATCCACTTTTTCAAGTTTCTCAAAATTTTGATTTTTTGCTTGTTTATTTATTAATTAAACTAAGCTTAGAACGAAACATAATTATATCTAAGTATTTAATTCCTATAAGGAGAACAAAAGGAAAAGCGTAGTGATAAGACACTCCGTTCCATACATTCTGTCCACTTTTTGAAACATTGCATGTAAAGTAGAGCTAAGAGCTCAGCCTAATGGTGTTGGTAATAGATATTTATATCGGTTTTTTCATTTATTCTTTTATATAATTCTCTATTTGTATATTCAAAGGAAGTGTGAAAATACGTTAAACACTATTTACAAGAAAATACAAAACAACTATTTGTTATTAGTCTTCAAAAAAATATTACAACAGCACTTTTGTATATAGGTATAAGAAATGATTTTTTTTATATTTTTCTCACGAATTTATGGAAAAAATAAAGCCGAATATAAACGTTAAATACATATTTGTATGATAAAAAAACAGCGAATGACCTCATAGTGCAGATGCTTCCCTGGACTTCCATTTTATGATCATTACTTTTTATATCGAGCACATTTTATTAAATTTCTGTGAACACTTCATTATTACTTCTAGGGATAATTTGTTCATAAATATACATGGCTCTAACAATTATATATGCAAAGTGAAAAAAGTCAATTTATTTTTTTGTAACAAAAATGCTAAAATAATTGCGATGTATCAGAATCGATATTAATAAGTTCGATTCGCTTACAAGAATGCATGAATTAATATTTTGTTGAAATAACAACGCCTTGCGTGAAAGTATGTAAGGAAATGGTTGATTCTAATTATATACAATTATTTATATAATAATTTGAGGCCAATCGTGGCGTAGGGGCACAAAGTGTGACTGTAAACTCGATTGGATGTGGGTTCGATCCCCACTCGATGAAGTGAAATATTTATTTACATTTATATTTTC
>DWAO01007693.1:0-10006 GCA_018230605.1 Heliconius congener
ACGACACCACCAGTACCAGGATGATCCTATTCTAGGCCGGGATCACACGGCAAGACGGTGAGCCCGGCCCGGCGGAAGTTGCATATTTTTACCTTAAATTAAGTGTAGTAATGTCAATATCTCGATGTACTTATAATAATTTAGGGCTGCTCCTCGATAGCAGAGTGTCACGTCGATCGCCGCACCCCTTGACCTAGCAGATACATACTTTTATCTCAAGTCACGCTTAATGGTGCAACAATTTCACGCGATTCCCGCGACGCGTCCCCTTTGTTTAAATATGCAACATGTCACCACTAGTGACGTACTCCAAATATTACAACGTTCGCCCGTTAGCATAATAAAACGAGCATCGCTACAGGCGGCGCATTAAACTGCACTAACGAGGTGTGCGGGGAAATCAAATGTCGTTCTCATTACATTATATTTTCTAGTATCATTATATGAATATTATTATTATTATTATGACTTTTAAAATAATATTACGTAATTATTAGAGACCAGTCGTGGCGCAGGGGCACGAGGTGTGACTGTAAACGCGACTGGTTGTGGTTTCTATCCCCATTCGCGGAATGAAATATTTATTTCAATTTATATTTCCATTACTGGAGTCGAGGCAAAGCGCTGTGTTGAGATCTGTCATTAAACACGTAATACCTCCAGAATTCGGTGGAAATTGGGAAACAAAGTGTCTTAACATAAGGTTCCATCTGCCTATTCTGCTGTGTGCGGGATACAGCATGAAGCTGATTTAATTTTTTTTTAATATTAAAATATTATTAAGTTATCATATTAACTTACAGATTTATAAATATTAGGTTAATACGATATGCATACTTGATAAAGTATTTAATAACGTCACCGGTTAGTTCCTAATGGGTTTATCATGTAGTTTCCATTTTAATAACACAAGATAAAGCATTTTTTTATTGTTTCTTGGAAGGTATTGCGTATATTTTATAAAAAAACAGCGTAATTAAGACATATAACCAAGTGAGTGTAGTATTACACATAAATTTAATTCGAAGAGAACAGATGCTAGTAATATAAGCATCTGAGGTACTAAAGGGGATTGCTCGTATCGCTAACAGTTACGGTTGCACGTGGAATGCATCCAGAATCGAAGTAACTTTGCAAAATTCAGTATTCAATCTTTGTCACGTTGTGATGTTCACTCGATTATAAGATTAACTTAATTTGTTTATATTTTTATGATCATTTTTTTTGTATAATTCTGTTTGTTGATAAATTCTAGCCTTTAGTATACATTTTGATTTATTAATTGTAATTTTTAAGTACTTGTTTTGTAATATATTTATTATCACTTCAATAAGTGGCACTTAACATTGCTGCATTCATATAAAAAAATATATTGCCTGAAAATAGAATTGGGGGGACAAATTCACATTTAAGTTTTTTTTCAGCTTCACAAACGTAGAAGAGTAGGCAGAGGGAGCCATGATAACATATTCCGCTAAGAAAAGAAAATATTAAATATTCTATTTCCTCGAGTGGAACTTGAACCCACAACCTGTCGCGTGTACAAACACGCTTGAGCCCGTGCGCCACGACTGGCCTGTGGAACAATCAAGTTAATAAAATAAATTTTACAGTCATTAATTTATTACAAATATTAGTATAAACAATCTAATGAAGTAATCCGATAACCACTCGGAAGGATTCTTAAGTCTGAGGTGAAAGAATTAAAGCAATTTCATTTGGCTTCAGGGCGGTTGCTCTCGCTCCGAACTCAATTCTGAGTGAACTTCGAATTGGAAAATAATTTCCAACTACCTGCTTCAGTTGTTAAACTTTTTATTTATTTATTCATTGA
Organism: Heliconius congener; assembly: GCA_018230605.1. Taxonomy (NCBI): domain Eukaryota; kingdom Metazoa; phylum Arthropoda; class Insecta; order Lepidoptera; family Nymphalidae; genus Heliconius; species Heliconius congener. The sequence continues at coordinate 1,835 of DWAO01007693.1, forward strand.
TTAGTCTTTTTATTAAGACCTACCTTTATTATAATTAGATAAGAATACTTTTTATTTTATTTTCCATTTGAATGGTCATTTGATTTCAAAAATCTAATCAAAATAAATAAGCTTCACGCCGATTTTTGGATGCATTGCGTGTTGAGTGGCGGAATTCAACGCCGCGATTTGTTTGGAAACCAGAGCGAAGAAATGGAAATATGAATTTGAGTAAATATTTCATTTCCTCGACTGGCACCATTTGACTAACTACGTATAAAGCGAGCGATCATATTCAATCCATACTTATATTATAAATTTAAAAGCAACTCTGTCTGTTCTGGTTGTAACGTAATCACAGCCAAACCGCTGCTTGGATTGTGATAAATTTTTACTTATACTTGAGTGTCATGGAATGAATAAAGGCTACTTTTTTCTCATTATTTGGTTTTTCCACTAATTTCGTTGTTTGAAGAAATTCGTGTTAGTTCATTTGAATTACTCAGATATTTTTTATAATATTTGATTTTTTGATTTTTCTTACTAATGTCTACTTATTACATTTTTTGGGCTTATCATAGTTATTTCGGGTCTATATTTTCTTACAAATACTATTGAAAATTAAAAATAATCTCATAAACATATTAAATAAATATGTATACAGTTCAAGTGGGCAAAGCCGTGTGGTTCCTTAAGTGAAGTAATATAAAATTAATATCGAATTATATTTTCTTTACTTCCAAGTTATTCATGCACTGACGTTAAATAATCGCGTCTTAGTACGCCACCAGCGTCGCAGCGGTAGTATTTTCTCATACCCGCCAACGAGATTGAACAGGAGTAAGGCGGTCATAACTCACACTTAAATGGAGCCCGAGGTGTAATCTCGGCGTGGATACGCAATAATCCCAACCGTCCATTCTATCAACTAAGCCTTATACTTTTGTTCTATTATTCTCTATTCGCTCTCCGTGACCAGATATGACAACGTTGGGGATTTAGTACGCGTACAATGCACGTAAAGTGCCTGGTTTAACACTGTGATACTCATTTATATGTCAATTTAAAATTACCAAATAATTTGTAAAGTTGTTTAGAAGGCCGTCGTGGCGCATGGGATGTCATTGGGAGTTCGATTCCCATTCGAACAAATGAAATATTTTCATTTACTCTCTCTGGTAAGGAAAAGCGCGGTGTTGAATTTCACCATTCAACACGCATTGCCTCTAGAATTCAGCGAGCATGTGGTACCCTCTGCCTACCCTGCTAAAAAAGACTAAAATAAATAATTTTTCATTATTGGTATTTTTTATTACATAATGCTCAGAGTCAGTACCTTTAAGTTACATATTTAAAAAAATATTTATTAGGAAATAAAAATAATATTAATTGGGTTCTAACTAAGACAATTTATTTAGAGATATAAAAATAGTTTTTATTTAAGTTTTTTACGATTTTGTCAACAGTCATTTTGTTGTATTTATTTTATGAATTTTTGAAATCACAAAAACGGTCTTATAAATACAACTTTTAATTTAATGTACTATACTAGCTTCACGCTTTATCCCTGGCGGGATAACCAGAGAAAACGGAGCGCCAAATGCTACGGTCAATTTAATAATCACCTACAATATAGCGATAACAGAGCTAGAGGGAGACCAAGATTGACCTTCAAAAAAACAGTATCAATGATACTGGAGGAAGGTCACGTAAAAAGCATTAGGACTGCTCAGAGGGCATGTATGAAGAGACGAGGTGAAAGAGGTATGCGACTGCAATGCTGAGACGTAACGTTTGGCGCTCCGTACTCTCTGACTATCCACTCTTTTCACAGTGTGAAATTAAGTAAGTTACAACATATCACTTAAATTATAGTAGTCTTTATGTGTTTGTGAACTAGGACCGATACAAAAGCCCTGGGGCTTATATTCCTATTTATGTTGTTGCACTCAAAAAGACTGATACAACGGAAAAGTGAATTGCAAAAGCAAAATTAAGCCGTTCAAGCTCCTCAGTCAATTTGCCGTGTCAAGAACTTCCTTTAAAAGTTTGCGCTCAGACACCGAGTAAGGCCCATTTACATATTATTGAATTTTTATACTACTACCGTCTAATCGATTTTGTGTGGGCCACTTCATTTCAACGACATTATTAGCAGTATGTCAGAAAGAATAAATGAATTTTATCTTTGTGTTAACATGAAATGCTATATGACGAACATCATAGTTTTGTGTTGATGATTATGCTAAACTAAACTCTTTATAAATATTTTTACTATAAAATATTAAATTAATATCCATAACCATCCTTTCAAGGCCATCGTGGCGCGTATCGTCCGCAACGGTTGTGATTTCGATTCTCACTTGGGGAAATGCATAATTATTTATTAATATTTAAATTTTTTTCTAACTACTGGATACTAAGGTCAAAAGGCGGCGTTGAGTTCAGCTACTTAACACGCGATGCCAAAAATTATGATCTAATTATCTATTATCTATATATCTATAACATCTAATTCTGTGTGTGTGCTTTATAGCATCAATCTTGTACAAATAAATATAAATAATTACCAGTTTTTCTCATCTCATCCTCCCAAAATCGTTCTGATTCTGATATTACAATAAATTCGTAATTGCTATTGCTATGTTTTTTTAATCTATAAAATGATAATTAATATTTTATGATATCTTTTTTATTTACAATTGCTTTGGGATTTTTTTCTAAAATATTAACAAATTTAATGTAAAAAAACACTTATTTATATATAAAACATCAGCTTTATTGCCACAATAAATAATACTAAATAATAAAAAAATATTTTCTAATCACACACAAAATCCCAAGTCGAAACCCCATAACGTATGTACGTCGTCCTACGAGATATAATCCACGCAACTAACTGCACATTCAATTTAGATTCGTGCATAATGCATGGAGAGGGTAAGCGTGGACCGAGGGAACATTTGCCGTATCTAATTACGCATTATGCTTTGCCATGTAGACGGGCACGTCTACCTATGATGAATATTAGATCACAGTCCAGCCTAGTGCCAGTTTCCATGTTACAGCCGATGATGCTGGTAATTGCTTTGTTCAATCACGTAGTTTAACGCTGTTAGTTGTAAAATTAAATGCTTGATTTTTAATATTATATGTTATATTACATTTTAACTTAGTAACAGCATTCGTTATACTAACTTAAATTAATTTAGCTTTATAGTGTATTCCTAGCGGGATAACACAGTCAAACGCTACGCTCTCTGCATACATATCTTTTCGCCTCGTCTACTGTCATCAATCTGTTTATAAATGACCAAAGCTTATTACTGTATGTTAATATTGTTATAGAATATGGGGAGCTATCACACGAACTTTTATCTACCTATACATATAAAAAGCTCGTAGAAAATTAAGAAAACACAAAAGGCCACAATCACTTAAAGATGGAGTATTATACCACTAGACTCTCTCTAGGAACACGTCTAAATAGCAATTAACAAAAAAAAAAACATATTGCCATTTGCAATTCTTTATTTAGATACGTATTTAAGTGCTTAAGTTCGGACAATCATCGGCTCGACCCTTGCCGTCGTTGAGCTGAAACTGTCGTATTTCCTCATAAGGAGGAAGAAAATACCGTCATAACTCACGGTTACTTGGTTCCCTGGTGTGTTGTAAAGATGCCCTTAACACTAGTCTTCATTTTTACTTGTGATAGTGCATTTGTCACGAGCTTAGATTTACAAACTTTTATGTTTACTTTTTTTGGTTTGTTTTATACATCTTTTCCAATAACTATTATTGACGCAATTATTAATTTCATTGTATATATGTAATGAATGAAATCTTATATTCATAATTTTGTTCTTTGTCTTTGTTTAAAAAAAAATGCAATTTTAAATTTTACTATACGTCACACGTAAGCGAAAAGAGCACAAAGAAACAACTACATATCGCCTCTACTGTATATATAAATACGTATGTGTGTACTGTCGAAGCGTCCGGGTGAATAAAAATTATGTTCAAGTCAGAGTATTATGTGAAAAATTATGGATTTTGAGTGTCAATATGTAATAATAGAAAAATGTGTAGATGAAACATTGTTAAACATAAATATACTGTAAAACATATGTATAGTGAAAGTTTAAATACAAACTAAGTAAAAATGAATTCGTGGCTAAGGAAATCAAATTCAGTTTTGTCTTAAGCTTGTTTTTAAATTCATGAAATTCATTTCTTTGAGTTTAAAGTTGTTCTTTAACACTTTTAATTCATTCAATTCACAAATCCAGGCCTTTTAATGTTTTCAAAGAATAAATTTTAAGATCATTAAGAAATAATAAGAAAGCGTTCGTATGCTAAAAAGCAGGCTTATAATAAATATTGCTTATAAATAATTAAAATGCAGTAGAGTAGGTACGTGCAAAATGGCGTCGAGTGTACATTGGCTCACACGGTGCGGGCGGCGCGTCTAATAGCCCTTCTCTCTATTCCTCACTATTTAACAGGTGCCTCTTTTCCCACGTCTCCCTCGCTAAAGGTTATTGGGCCTTCCTTCACGCTTTTTATTGCCTGAACCTAGTTTGAACTCAATTATTTTTATGGTCGGCCAAATTGCTATTTTGTTGCTTCATCACGATTATTAAGACAAAATTAGTTCCAAGATTGATAGTATTTTTTATTGGCAATTTTCCACTGTAGTTTACCTTAAATTCTATTTATAACATATATTATGTTTTGGTATTGTTCTCAATAGTGTGCGTAAAATATATTGACAATATGATCAAGACATTGCCAACACAGTGTTTACTTAGTACAATTAATAACAAAAAATATAATATAAATTTTTAATTGAAAATATAAAATAAGCTGTATTATATTTTTGATTAAAAAAAATGTATGAGTGGCGTATAAGGAAAATATATTTATTCAAAGACAAAAAGATGACTCTTTAAAGAGTTATGCGTGATTTATTTTTTGATTAAAATCAATGAAACCTCTTTTGTTTTCTTATCCTTATCTTTATATATTTTTCAATTCTCTATAAATATACGGACCTATTTTGGGTGAACATTCTATCCGATAATAAAATATCAAAATTAAAATGATAGAAGTTAAAAAAGATTTGAATCGATCAGTTTAACTGATTTAAAAGATAGCAATTATTTATTTAAGCTGCTTATGTACCATCCTTTATGTGTAGTCAAAATTAAGTGTTTTGTCAAGTATTTAGAATACAATTTTTAATTAAAGTAACCATTCATAGTACATCACAAATCATTTTTCGTGTTTTATCTCTTTCTCGTAATTTCATAATGTAACATCAAATCTGATTAAGAAGCAGCACAGAAAATGTACCCTTATTTTGTAGACGTGTTTAAACATTGATTTAAAATCACGTCGTATTCCACGTTTTAGACGTTTTCTATATTTAAGCGGTAATTTTAGGTTTTTGAAAAGTGAATTTTCCATGATTAGATTTGTGAAAATTAATTAATAAAATTTCCCATTATAGCATTTTTTTATTTCCAAAAATAGTTCACATTTGGAGACAGATCAAGGCAGAAAGGCAGTCAGAACCTGATGATAAAATATCTTGTTCTGTTTTTGGCCATTTGGCGGCACTAACTGTGAATTACATGGCACTATATGAAACGGCGTCGTTTATGGTAGTGTATATACGTACAAATGTTGACATTAATCGTTACTTAAGATTGATAGCAATAAAATAATTCCATGATTCGCAGCTGGAATATACTTTTCATGGAATTACATCAAAGCCACGTGGTTGAGACCAGTCGTGGCGCGGGGGCACAAGTGTGAGACTGTAAACGTTTAAGGTTGTTGATTCCCACTCAAGGAAAAAACATATTTAATCATTTCATGGGTATGGTGTGGACGCAAATCGCGGCGTTGAGTTCCGCCTTTCAACACGCAATCAAAGTCGTCACATTCCTATGGTAGCAAATTCACTCAGGCTATGCTATTCGAATCATCATTATGTAGATGACCATTCATCAATATATTATATACAACACTAACAGTCATTACCGTTTTTATTGTAGCTAGTATTTACTAAGACTTTTATATCTATAAAATTAACTTCAAATTGGTATAATTTGAAGAAGCGGAGAGCAAATCTAAAATTACCATACTCTACAGGGAACCTAATTAAATTCAAAGTAGCACTTAGCTTTTCAACTGTAGTTTTAAAAAGAGACATTTCACATGGTTTTCCTGGAAAAGCCTTTTGGTGGACATATAAAAACGACACAGGTAGATTTTAAAAATGTTTGTTTCGAGTACGCTACTCTTTGATATCGAGCTCTTTGGTGTCACGTCGGAATCATATACACGCTCAGAAACATTTTGTTCATGTTAATTTTTGTAATATTCACTCGACATTCCATTTTAATATTTAGACATATTACTTTACTGTAAATCTAAAGAGTTTTAACTAAAACTTAATTACTTTTACATCAGCAACTCTGAATGATTGCTGTATATTAAGTTTTTTTTTGTCTACACTTTACTGACATAATGACTTATACTGTTTGTAATCTAATTGTTTGTAAGCTGCACGTATATAAATTTTTAACGCAAGGGTTGTGTGTTCGATTCCCAACAGAAGAAGTGAGTTATTTTTAAATCCTTGTTCTGGTGACAAGACAAAACGTGGCATTGACTTTTCATTAAATTGTCAGAAAGTGAAGAACGGAGTGACTTAAGGCTAGGTCTCTCTGTTTGTACGTAAGCATTCATACGGGATTCAGAGTGAATTGACTTCATCATTATCATGAAACTTTGTACATATATTTTTTGATATTAGCAAGGACTTAAGACATTTTTTATTAAAAAAAATCAAGATTTTTTTATCTCTTGGATCTAATTTGAAAACAAGTTTAAGCAAGCGAAGCCGCATTTGAGTCTCTAGTTCTACATACATATATTGTAGATGTTACATGCTACGGTAACCGTAGATTATTTTGTTCTTTACTACGCTTGATTGATTCTTCACATATTAATAAATATCAAATATTGCTATGATTATGATATATTTATGTTATTAAGATAAATTTTATAAGAAATATAATTATATATGTTTTTTAATTAAACTAAGTAAAAATAAACAAAACAGTGAAGTTATTTTAAGCATACAATCTTCTATACAAATTGAGATTACGTGTCCGCCTGAAAACAACCTGTACTCGTACAATCAGGAAAGTAAACGTCACTAAACGTATTTCCAGAAGCGGCGGGAATTGAATTTTCAGGGGAAAAAAACGAAACAGTTTTATTTAAGCTACTGATTTGAGAGCAAACACCTACCGTAGACTGGAAGAAAGCAGCCCGCATCTCTATACAGATTCATGTTGAACCTCTGAGTGCACTAAACGAACAAAAATTTCCATAGATGTATTTTTATTCTTTTTTTTCTTATCATTATCATAAATTAGTAAAATATAGGATAACATCAGATTCCCTTCCCTTTGTACACATACTCTTAGATATTAAAAAGGACAAAGGATATTTCTTAACAATATATATATACCCATTGGCAATAATATAAAAACAAGTATAAGCGAGCGAAGCCACTTTCCTGTACATAAATAAAAACATAAATGCATTGGAATTTTGCGGGCGAAGCCGCGAGCGAGCACTAGTAAACTATTATTAAATATATATCATGCGATACAGAAAAATATTAATCCAGTTACAGACAAAAATAAGTAAGGCAAGTATTTATCAATATTTTTAGTTTAATAATACTCACTGGTAGACAAATAAGATTCGCAAAAGACGAAGGCGTCGCGTCGGTGCGGAAAATATTCGGGGGCACAAACTTAATTAGCGTGTTTTCTTTGATTACAGCCATCATGCACCGGCTGCGTGGAACTGCTCCGTTCAGGTGACTTCGCGTTATAAGTAAATTACATAGCTTTCTCTCTGAAAGGAACTGTTATAACAGTAATATAAAGGTAACGCAGGCAACAAGTGTTGATTTTTAATGGCTGGAGCATTTTACTTTAACTTAAATTTTTATAAAATTTAATTTAAAGCATATTTTAAGTCTAATTGGGCTATTTTATTATAAAATACTGTTCCTTAAGTAGATTAAGCGTCGTTATAATATATTCATTTTTGCCGTGTGATCCCGGCCTAGAATAGGATCATCCTGGTACTGGTGGTGTC
>DWAO01007694.1:0-10005 GCA_018230605.1 Heliconius congener
GCCTCGACACCAGAGCGAAGAAATGGAAATATAAATTTTAATAAATATTTCATCTAATCGAGTGGGGATCGAACCCACAACCAGTCGGTTTTACAGTCACACTTTGTTCAATTATAAAAGGGGAAAAAAGCACAAACTCCATTAATAATTTTAATAACAAAAAGCGTACAATTTAAAAAGGTGTTTCTCGTTGCGGTCCATTTTTCTTTATTATGTAAGCCATTTATAAAGTAAATACGCAACATATTATATTTAATATTATCCTTCGTGATGAATTAAATACTGGAACGAAAATAAACTGGAACGAATAAACGAATGGAGTCTTTTATATGTTAAAATAACAATTTTATAACAAGTTGTTTTATACTGAATCTAGAAAGCATAAAGCAAGTAGAATAAAATAGAATATAGTTGATGCTATTATGGTGTAGTGGTACTGGTATAGCTGCTGACTGTGAACGCAATGGTTGTGAATTCGTTCCCCGCTCGGGTAAATGATTAGATTGGGTAAACTATATTTATTTACCTGCTTTATTGGATGAACTGTCATGTTGATTAAAAAACTAACGGGATTTTTTCATGGCACAGGGACCCAAGCGTGTAACGTCACAATTGTGGGTTCGATTCCCAGTCGGAGAATAAAATATTTAATATTTTCCTATCCTCGCTGTGGTAACTAGTATAAGCGTGAGTTCCGCCACCCAACGCACTATTTCTTTATATATTAGACAGAAAATGGAGAACGGAGGGTCTTAACACTAAGCTTTCTACCCACCCTTGCTATCTATGCCATAATAAAAAAAAAATTAAAAATTGAAAATACAATCTAATTTGATTACTCCCATACACGTATTATGAGTGTGTACATACAAAAACGAGTAAAAATAGGAATAAACCTATTCAATATTAATTCTTTTTCCTAAACCCTTTTTGTATAATTGAAAATCCAGAATGACGTACAAATGTTATTGAAATAAAATGTTCCCAAAGGACTTTTTCGGATGAAATGAAGGCACGAGTATCCTTCATATTGTGATTTATAAGTAAATAAGAAAAATCTACTTCACGTTAACATTTTAGGCGGGTCTTTATATTACATATATGGCTATAAATAGAAGGTCATGGATTTGATTAATTATAATATTATTTATTTTTTATTTTCTCAATATATTTTATATTTAAATTTTTATTCAAGGATAAATAAATTCAAGTAATTGAGGCCTTTTTGGCGCAGTGGTATGACTATGACTGTAAATGCGAAAGATTTTGGCTTCGATTCCTACTCGCGGGAATGAATTATTCTCATTTACTCAATATTGTTATTTTCGTTCCCTTGTCACTATTGTCACTACTATTGCAATATTACTCATTACAAGGGAACGGAATATCTTAACACTAGGTTTTGGTTGAATTCAGCGAGAATATATAAATGAAACAATTTTTTTTTAGCTTCACGATGTACCCGCACATAGCAGGATAAGCCGAGAGAAGTTGGGGATCTAGTGTTAGGACACTCCATTGAGATACTTTGGTTCCCTACTTTCCGAACTTGGGAATCTATTGCTAGGATTCTTAACGAAGTGTCCTTTAAGATACTTCCGTTCCCTAGTTTCCGAATTCAGGAGGCAATGCGTGAGTAGCGGAACTCCACGCCGCGCTGTGCCTCGTTACCAGAGCGATAAAACAAAATATAAAAAATTTCACTGCCTCGAGACAAACAAACGGAATTTTAATATAGAATCAAGAATTCAATATTTTTAAAAATATGTACATATATTTTTTTCTATTAAATGTTTATTAAATTCCAAAAGAACCTCGCAAAATATTTTGTCCTCTAAATTAAAAATACTTGTATAACAAAGCCTGCACTACGCAGCGATCTCAAGGAGCCGGTTACCCGGGTCTTACTAGGTGATAGTGGGATCAAATACTCAGTTTTTTGTAGGAGTATAGTTTAGTAGGAGTGTTTTAAAGGAAGAAATTAAAATGATTTGTAAACTGAGTACACATAGAAATATAAAGAGAATATGCTAAAATAAAAGTAATGAAAAATCACTAAAATTTTAGTTGTTAACTACTTTATAACTTACTTTTTTAAACTTCACGCTATATCCGGGTATTTTATAAATGCTTATTAAAAAAAGTACGTACGTCAAAACACAGGGTTGAGTTGCGTCAATCAACACGCAATATCTCAAATTCATAGAACAGAGTAGAACGGAGTGTAGGTTCTCCCTACCATATTTAAGCATAAAACTGAAAAAAATATATAAAAAAATAAAAAATAAAAACTGAAATTAAAAATCCTTGTATAACAAAGCTTACCGCAATGATCCCGCGGGACCGATCGACCGGGATTTACTCAGAGATAGTGGGATCAAATACTATTGGTTGTGTGCACGAGTGTAATACAAACCAATCCTTCAATCTGCCAAAGGATTATGTAGTGAAATACGAAATAAATATTATAGGAAACTTTTGTATTGAATTAAATAGTTTGGTGCTTCAGGCCAGTCGTGGAGCAGGGGCGTGTGACTGGAAACGCGACATGTTTGTAGGTTCGATTCTTGTTCGAGGAAATGAATTATATTATATTTAAATTTCCTCTCTCTGGTAACTATGGAAAGCACGGCATTGAGTTCCGCCACTCAATACTCAACGCCTACAGAATTCGTCGGAAAGTGGTGAACGTAAATGTCTTAACGTATACGAACTTGTCGTCAGCAAGTACCTATACATAGTTCAGTATTAAACATACAAATTCTAAAATTAATATAAATCTGAAAACGTAGTGTCTTGACACTAGATGTTCTGCTCTATATGCAAAAGAGATTAAAAATGCCCTCTTCAAAATCTTTAAACAATCCGAGCACCTGTTCCTGAGTTCCCATACAGATGTGCCTTAAAGGAATCGTATCTTATATAAATGTTATCCGCTTCCTTTATATAATGCGGCTCGTAAATAATGTCTCTTCATTATTTTATTCGTATCTCTGAGAAATAAAATGTGACCATTCATTTTTGTTGAAGGTTCTTTCTTTCTATGTGAATCGATATCATTCTTACTGTATTGCGTATATTATATGTATGTATGTTTGCTTATCTTCTAAACTCAATACTAATATTGTAAATCTGAAGAATTTGTTTGATTGATCGTGGTGATCTCAGGAATTTTTTTTCAAGCTTCGCGCTAGATAGCTGGGTAGACAGAGGGAGCCTAATGTTAAGACATTTAGCACCTCACTTTCTGCCGAACTATGGAGACACTGCGTGTTAAGTGGCGAAAACCTTGCTTTGCCTCGACAAAAAAAAAACATTTCCTCAAATGGCAATCGAACCCACAACCTGTCGTGTTCACATTCAGCCACACACTTGTGCCCCTGCGCCACGACTTGCCTTAGAAACTATTAGTGTTAATTGATTTCGTTAAATTGTTTTCGTGTTGGATATTTATCGAGGAAGGCTATACATATAATAGGCTGAAGGCAACGTCGATCGTGTCGATGTACCTCACAGTACCTCCCTGTGATCAGAGTTACCTCCCGCATTTTGAATGTGTCACGTGTCATACGCAGAGAACTAACTTTCCTTTGACCATAGCCGCAAGTGAAGGCTGGTTTCAATATAATACTTCTGCCTATATGTGGGATACAGAGTAAAGCTAAAAAAACATAGTAAATTGCATAAGTGTATATATATATATATATATATATATATCATAAATATTATTATTATTTTTTTTCGATAAATAATCATTTTTTTATGAACGAAATCTACAGTATAACATTAATGGCTACTTAGCGGACTTACAGCACTTCCCGTAATAACTTTGAGATGAGGCATAAAATGTTTATGATAGAACATTAGGTAGGAAGAAACAATATATATAGCAAGGCACAAGCGTACGACTGTAAAGGCGACGGTAGTAGATTCGATTCCCACTTGGGGGAGTGAAAAATTTTATATTTTCATATTCTCGCTCCTGTACCGAGGAAAATGAGGTGTCTTAACACTAATTTCGTAGGTTCCCTCTGTCTACCCAGCTACGCGCGTGATACTGCGCTAAACGCTAAAGAAAAATAAGCTAACTAACTTTTACCAGCAACTTTGCTCCAGTGGTCAAATCTAATATGGACTATATATGTGATAATAATATATTGTATGGTATTCTTCGACAGATGGGCTATTTAACACAAAAAGAAACAATTCAATCGCGTTAAGACAGTCGTAGTCCACTTTCCGGTGAATTTCCAAGGCCACGCCTACGAAATGTGTGAAGTAACGCAACTCAACGCCGTGATTTGTCAACCAGATGGAAATATAAAAAAAAAAAACAATTATGCCTATTCCCATTAACTCGTACTTATGGACTCTATTTCACTAAAACGGCCTCTGCTATAATTTTTTTTAAATATTATTTTTTTTATAACTTATCGTCTCTGTAAATTATAAATTTTGGATACGTGTTGATTATATGTTCTTCTTTGAAGTAGACTTATCTATAGATTTATATGACGACATAAAGACAGGCATCAAACATTATAGTCATAGTAATGGTAAACCATCAAATTATATGTCGCTGTTGATAGTATTTTCTTGAACAAGAAGCAACGATAGTTTTATATGTTACTAAATAAAAAAAAACCTTAACGTTTTTTCCCGCATAGCAAGCAGAAAGAAGTATCTAGTGCTGAGACACTCCATCCCCGACACACCATTCAATTTTTGAGATATTGTGTATTGAATAGCAGAACTCGGAGTGATAGAACTCAAGAGCGATGGAACTCGAAGAATGGGGAACGGAAGTGTCTTAATGGGAACGGAGTATCTTAAGCTTTGAACATTCTATCTGCCTAACCTGCTATGTACAGGATACAGCGTGAAGCTAAGAAAACAAAAAATCTTTTCCTCAAGTGGGGAACGGAAGAGTTTAAATGGGAACAAAGTGTCTTAAAACACAATCTAGTGTTAACACTAGGTTCTCGGATATTTTCAAGTTCCCAAAAAAAAAATATCCAAGCAAAGTCTCGTACAAAACTAGTCTACTTTAAATTCTATATACGCATGTAAGTAACTCTTATCGATCTTAGATGTACACGTATGACATAACACATATATCGCCATTTAAATATAAACCTTATGCGTAGGTTAGTAAAGTCTTTTTTCATGTAACAAACAATGACCTATAAAGGCTAGGTCAAACAAATTCGCGACAGGAGCGAATTGGAGCTCGAAAAAAATTTCCTACGCCATCATTAATTTTAGGTTCCTGCACGTTTTTTGTGTATTTTGTTGCATTAAATCATGTAATGTAATACGTTTTTTAAGTATTTTTTAATGTTTTTCTGGATAGTGTCATTTTTTATCTTGAACAGTTTATAATTAAGCAATTTTTTCCCCATCTATACATATATAAATGTTGTTTGTAGCAGCAAAAACGAAGAGATATTTCACAATTTTCTTTCAGTTATCTAATCAAATGTCTTAAATGTATGAAATTAATAAAAAAGAACTTATTACGCCCACGCTGTTTGCAGAAATTATAAAATAATTACATTTTGCTGTCACAATAATCAACCAATAATAACCATCCATTTATATTATGATGTATAAGCGTTCACAAATGTCATTATCAATTTTCATTACAATGAACGTGTCTAAATTTATTAACGAGAATTTTCTACACATGTTCACAAGCGTGTGACTGTACTGGGTGGGACTGTTGTGGGTTCGATTCCAATTCAAGGAAATGAAATATTGAATATTTTCCTTTCTTCGCTCTAGTAAGCAGATGAAGTGTGGCGTTGACGTCCGAAACTCAACACGCCTACCCTTCTATGTGCGGGATACAACGTGAAGCTGAAAAAAATGCAGATATATTTTTTATAAAAAAAAGGTTTATTTTTGTTCTGTAGGTAGGGTGTTTAGTGTTAGTAGAGAAAAAAATATAATTATTTATAATAATATTATTATAATTTAATCTACAATGTTACTTGAGGCAGTCGTGTTGCAGCGGTACAATATTTGATTTTAAACTCGGCGGTTATGTGGTCGGTTCACACTAAGGGAATAAATTATTAGCATTTCCTTTCCCTGGTAATAGGGCATAGCGCGGCGTTGAGGTCCGCCATTTAAGACGCTGACATTGCTTCTTGAGTGGCGATCCTCAACGCCGCGAAACTAGTCGGTGAGAAAAGGAGGGCACTACCAGTTAACACTTTGATTCCCTGTGCTTTCCTTTATTTAATCTAACGCTGGACGGGGGTGAGAAAGCGATGATTATGGATCTGAATCCATTATAAAGCATTTTTATTCATTTGAATCCATATTATCCACTTATATGGGTGCAAATTGCCTACCTTCTTATACAAGGGGCATGTACGAGAAATGGAAAAAGGTTAAAAAACTTAATATAAGAGTACTAAATTACGCTTGTAAATGAAGTAAAAATGTAAACTATAATTATATAGGTCGTTAGTTTAGCAAGAACCATAAACACAGATATTTTTACTTATAAATAATTGCTTCCGTTCCTTTTTTCTCCTTATTTCAAAAGGAATAGGAAAATTCTGTATGACTCTTCTGTATGATGTATTTTTTTTGCTTCACGCTGTATCTAGCGTTTGACATAGAAACATAGGCAAGTGGAACCTTAGAACCTTGTGCTAAGACACTCTATTCCCCTCTAAGACACTGCCACGTCACTGAAACAAAACGAGCCACCGAACGCGCTCCGAATTCTCGTGGCATTGCGTGTTGAGATTCGGAACTCTACGCTGCACGTTGCCTCGTTACCAGAACAAGGAAATCAAAATGTTAAATATTTCATTTCCCGGAGTGTGAATCGAACCCACAACTGCATCGTTTAGAGTCACACGTTTGTGCCCTGGCGCCATGACGGCCTCCTCATCATTATGAATATACTAAATAGAAAACATATTGTTATTGTATATATACTCCAAGTTTATAAAACGTGTTAGATTTAAGACAGCGCTTTTGTGATATTTGACAGCAATGACAAAGCTGAAAACTAAGCTCATGTTCATGTTTATTTATCATAAGCTGTATGTTAATTTATCATATTTCAAATAGAAGAAAATTGAATTTCAGTTGATCATAATTTAATATAAAAAAAAACTATTTACAACACATCGATTTTTGTAAAATAAACTCAAAAATGTTAACTAACATCACATTCCTAAATCCATACAAATTCACACTTAAATTTACATTTAATTAATTTTAAATACAACTTAATTAGCGTTTCTGAGTGTCGCCTTTATCTGTGTATCAATTAAAACCGCGCCACTATCATTGATCAGAACAAACGAGAACTACGAACAGAAATAGATAAATGAATAAAAAGCGAAGCCAGGGTTACAGGGTGCCGTCCAACTGCAGCTACAGTACAGATTAATCAATTAAGAGGACTAATTGGATTGCGCGCCTTCGATAATCCGGTTTAGGCTCGTGCATCAATTTCATAATGCATCGTGGCGTTGTGTAAATCAATTAGGTGTTGTTTTTCCTTTTTTTTTCAATTATTTTTTAGTGTCTGTCTGTGTGTGTTTTTTTTTAATTGGTGAGCCTTTTTGGGTGTGCGTTGCTTTATACCTAGAAAGAGTAGTGTTAAAATAGTGTTGTTTCGAGAACAAATTTAAAAATTAAATCACATTTTTTTCTGTTTATATTTAGGTATCTTATATAAAACTTGAAGATCTATAAATATGAAACATAAGACGTGCACTTTAATAACCTAATGACATTTAGTATATTAAAAGCAGAATAATAAAATATACGCTGATGCTTAAAACTGTATTGTCTTAGCAAACGCGTATTACTAAGCACGGCTTTGAAGGTGGGACGGGGATTATAGACACTAATCTGTACACACCATCATTTTAAAATGTATATTTATATATTTTGGTGATATATCAACATCACTCAGAACGATATCACCAAATATTTAAAAAAAATAAGTAGAAATCTACTCTTTTGGATTATACAAACATAAACTACAATTAAGATAAGACGTTACATGATATTTCATAAATTAAAAAAACTGCATGACGCAAAAAAAAGCAATAAAATATATCGTGTCGTTTAGTATTGACGGACTCTTATTGCGCACGTTCTTACTGTAGAATGGGTGGTTATAGACACTGATCTTATTAAAACTTTATTTAAAAATTATAATTACCTATATTTTTATTATTATATTAATAGATACTATTTAGCGTATTTTTATCAAAAATTCAAAACACAAAAAAAATTAAATGACTTACAACTATATTACTCTGCCTACTTTTATAAATTATTCAAATGTAAACCACAGATAAATTAAACATTATATAACATTGAACAAATAAAAAAAACTCTGCTAGATGCGTAAAGATAAAGAGAAAACAATAAAATATATCCCGACGTTTACACAGTATTGTCTTGACAGACGCGTTTCATTGCGCACGCCCTTAGGGTGGGCCGGGGGGTGGTAACGACCCACCCTACAGGGCGGACTTTTACAGATTTTTTACAAACAAAAATATCTCTAATTGGCATTATTTCTGTACCGGCGTATACTGTTCTTTGCGAGTATTATTTTTATTCCTTGTTTCGCCCACGTTTTTTCATATACGTTTTCATAGTAATTAGATATTTTGTTTATATTTCTTTCGTAATGTAAACAGAAGTTGTTAGTAGGTTTGTTTTTCGTTGTTGTTTTTTTATTTATATGAATTTATGATCCCTACAGAAAATGTGTAAGTATTATTGTAGCAAAACATTATATGAAGCTAATGTTTTTGTTACTTATACACTCATATAACCTAATATATCGATTTGACTTCGAGAAAGAATACTGTATAGAAACTTGACACTTAAAACTGATTGTTTCTACCTCCACAGTATTTTAAGCTTCATACAATATATATGACACTCCGTTTCCATGAAGACGCTTTAGATCTCAACTTTTTGTTTATTGCGTGTTCTGTGGCGGGATTGACTCGTTACCAGAGCGTAAGAGTTATTAGAAAAAAATATTAAATATATCACTTCCTCAAGTGGGAATCGAATCCCCAACCTATCATGTTTACAATGGTGCACGTTTATGCCACTGAGCCACGAAAAAAGTATATAACAATATCTCACATATTAATTCTATTTATAATTTATAACAAAAATAAAATCATTATTTTATTACAATTTTTAAATTTATTTTAGGATGTCGACTGTAAAGTCAGTCATTTACTGTTTGTATTTGACAGGTCTAAGGCCTGAGTCAATAAACTACTGTCACATCTACGTACTGGCTGGTGGCTGTCAGAAGAGCACGAGATTGTGCCGTGTTTTTATTAATAAATGAATGTATAAATGAGTATGAAGGATGAGTTTATAAATACGTTATACATTGTAGCGAACATTTTGGCAAAATCAATATTCTAAAACCTCTTTTATATATGTAGGTATAGTGTGTGTACTGTAGTAGATATATGTATGTACGTATGTGTGTTATATCTATGCAACTTTCACACCACCCAAACATGCTACCCTAGTAATTTCGTTGTCATAGATAATATGTTATATCACTTTAACATTATTAATAGACGCTAGCTTGGCATGTGCCGCATAATATGTAAATCACACATCGCAAAGCCTTTATATTATATTTTATATTTATTTTTTAGATGCCATCGTGGCGCAGAGGCACAGGCGTGTGACTGTAAATGCGACGGTTGTGGGTTCGATATCATTCTGGGAAATTATTTATTATTTATTAATATTTTCATTTCTTCGCTCTGGTAACAAAACAACAGAGTGTTAAGTTCCGCTACATGATCGGTCTCAACACTAGGTTCCATCAAGTACCTAAAGCATATTTAATAGTATACATTTTAAATATACGGCTTTCAAACTTATTGTTTCATTATTCACCCACGCAATTTCTTAGGAATGACAAAAGCTTATAGAATTATTTGTGTAAACTTTCTTTTAGTTTTGAAGACATAA
>DWAO01007695.1:0-10003 GCA_018230605.1 Heliconius congener
ATTTAAGTAAATATTTCATCTCCTCGAGTGGGGAACGAACCCACAACCAGTCGGTGTTACAGTCACACTTCGTGCCACTGCGCAACGGCCGGCCTCAAGTTCAAGTTTATTATTTTATTGAAAAAAAAACTATTATAAACTTTTTCTTACACAGAAATAGTAAAAAATACAAATGTAACTCACCTGAGAGAAATACGGAGGTAGCACCGCCCTCTGGTCGTCCAATCGAGAACACTGCACCCTCTCCAGCAGTTCAAACAGTTCATGCTGCGCGCGTGCGCTACCCGTGGTGGTGGAGCTCCACGGCGCCGTCACGTGCTGCCGCCTGGCGGAGAATAAATGTACTATTGTAAGTATTGGAGTGACGTTTGTCTTCTAATTGACGATAGATGCCGTGGATAATATGGGGAATAGTGTTAGGACATACAAGTTTGTTGAATAGGCGATAGATGGCGTTGAATACTTTTTGGATATTTGTTTTATTGAATATATGATATATTTTTAGCTATATGATACAGCAGTAAAATTGATATACTTTTATTTTGTAACATATCAACTGTTAAAAAAAATCTTTTTTTAACAGTTGATATGATTTTCCATAATATTTCTAAATAAAATTTAATGATTCAACACGGCCACGCCCATTATTTTAGATTAAACGTTAAAAAGTAAAGTAACAGATTGTATAATACAAATAACATTTTTTTAGTAGATTTTGATTGCTCCCAAGCCTCATTGAGAACAATAAATAAATAAAGTTATTCAAAACAAATCAATATTTAATTGACCACAAAACCATCCCTTGCAAATTGCGGAGCACAGAAAGAGATTATAATAGTAATAAGTTCTATTCCGTTCCGTTCTAGACAATGTATGCAACAAGATGAACATTTTCATCTAACAAGATTGAGTCTAACGAAAATATTAATATATTATACGATAATTATCGGGGTATAAATCTTAATATTGGACATTAACCAATCCCACTTTGCCCGGTTATACATATTGTTATATTAAAGCCAAATTATACAAAAAATGTAAATGAATGGTAGCCTATGTGATCTGATGTATATGCTGTATTACTGTTAAGTTTTATCTAAATTAGTTCAGATGAGTTTTAGCTTGACTGTGGAATAAAATTTCATATTTACAATATAAGTGGGATATGATGTAGACCCATCTCAATTTAGCTACGATGGCGTATAAATCCCTAAGTATTCATATATTTTTTGCAGTATTACACTTTTTCCTATATGTAGAAGGAACCTAGAGCTAAAGTTTTTTGTTTCCCACTTTCAGTAGACTTTTCGGGAGGTTGCGTGTTGACTGGCGAAACTTAACGCCGCGCTTGGTGTACCAGAGCAATACCCACAACCGTTGTGACGCACTCCGCTGCGGCTTAATGGATGTTAAACAACGATATGCCTCGTCAATAAGAATAGGTTACGATTTATAAAGTAAAGATTCTTTTTTAAGCTATGTATCTATCACCTTAAATTATAGCATATCAATATAATTATGGCATATTCGTGTAATAAATTATGGCATTTACGTTCTGTTCTAGTAAAATCTTCAAATTATTTGTTGTGAACTTTGTACCGAGACAAATTAATAACCTACATAATTAACAAAAAACTTAAACAAATATAAATTTTACACATTTTTAATTTGTGTAATGTTTTAACTTTTTTTAAATTTTTTTTTATTGTATTAGTAAATTTTTAAATAAGGTTTTGAATGAATGTTATTAAATATTATTAAGGTTAGTGATTAGCTACAAACGTTCATTTTCAAATAAAAAGAAAATAACGTGAAACCCCCAAAAAGCGATAGACGAGTATACAAAACAATTTAAATTTTGACCAACAATCACAAAACCGTGCTTTCATAATTAAATAATGAATACTCCAATTATTAATCTCGTTTATCGGCACGAGTCAAAACGCAAAAAAAATTCTATACCGTGTAATATATGATGACAGTACAAAATAACTTTCGAGCACCCTTAGTTCTTTGTTTGTATTAAAATATTATAAAAAAAAGAACGCGCAACCCCATCTGTTGTCCGGTAGAAATTAAAATTACACACACAGCACTAAGGATTGTTCGTAGTGATTTATTGATTCAATTAACTGACCATTCAGATCTACCCTACATTTTATGTTACAAATTCGTTTTCCTAAATTCGTTCCCCTCCTTGAATAGTCGCGAAAACTGGTTACGAAGCGACTCAATCAAGAAATGTTTGTTTTTCGGCTGAGTTTAATTCCGCGGAGTAGAACGGGCGCGCGTTGTTGGGATGCGTGTAATACGGCAGATGTTTCGTTGTAAAAGAGATTGTTTTCTTTCAATTATGTCATGTTAAATCATTTCCTTTTGAGTGACTGTTTGTAGTGTTTTGATGTTAAATTGTTATCTGCATTATTGTTGTCATATGTATGTCGTGATTAGACTTATGAGGCCACCAGTCGCGGCTCAGGAGCACATGCGTGTGTCTTCAAACGCGATAGGTTGTGGGTTCTATTCCCATAAGAGGAAACGAAATATTGAATATTTTTAATTCTTTGCTTAGGTATCGAGGCTAGGCGCGGCGTTAAGTTCATCCACTTAATGCGCAATGCCACAAGAATTCGGCGGAGAGAACGGATGTGTCTTAATGGGAACGATGCGTCTTATTATACTAGGGTCCCTCTGTCTACACTGATATTTGTGGAATACATGAAACTTAACAAATTGTATCAAATTCTTTATAAGTACATATACCTACTATACAATTAAAAATAAACACTTTCCAAAAATTCATTAAAAAACAATAAAACGTCAAGTTAAAAGTTGTCATTTGGTTATTTATATATTGTATCATTATTTTTATTGACTTATCTTATCTTAATAAGCAGAATTTACTTAAACGACGCGTCGTTACAAAGTTGATTAGTTCGAAGGTATCCTAATAATATTTAACATGTTCCATTTCACCTGCCGCCTTGTCCAATCATTAGAATTCTTTTTCTATTATATTACGAGATACGAGCTATAGCTTAACTTGATCTTATCACGATGGCCGCCTAAAAGCTGTGTTTACGCGATAATATATAAAAAGGTTAACCGATTTAATTAAATTTAAGCACTGTTGTTTTTTTTGTCCAAATCAACCACTGTCTTTGAAAAAGTATGATTTAATGGTGACATTTTTGTTAATGCTCGTTTATAGTCAACGGTTATATTATAATATCACCTGCTTTGGTTGCTGTTTGTACAAGGTTGTGTAGATAATTAAATTAGAGAGGGTGGTCATTTTTTTTTACTAGTTGAGTAAGAACTGTCCGAATTTATAGAAATGTCCGAATTTTTAATTATTTTAAGCATAATATATTGTTGATAATTTTAAAAGGTATTATTTATATATAATCAATCAATCAGCTTCACGTTGTATCCCACACACAACAGGGTAGGCAGAGGTAACCTACTGTTAAGACACTCCGTTTCCCACTTTCCTCGGGGCGGGGATAGAACCCACAGTCATTCAGTTTTACAGTCACACTTTGTGCCCCTGCGCCACGCCTGGCCTGGATAAAAAAAAATATAAATAATCAGGTAAGTAAAAATGTAAAGGATCCTTTAATTACTGGATTCGAACGCGTGGTCAAACGGAAATAGCTAAGAGGTGTGTCTGACACGTGACACTATTAACTAACCCAGATAACTTTAACCGATAGTAACCCACTGTGGATGACATTGAAACGATTGATATAATGATGATATAATATAGCTTTATCTTCCGTAATAGATTAATTATATAAGATTTTTTTTTTTTCAACTTAAATTAGAAGTTACGAGTCCGGCGCACGATACACGACGGTTGTGGGTTCCAACCGCATTTCTCCGAATGGGTTCGAACCCACAACCGTCTAATGGGAAGGTTAATTATTATTTTTTTATATTATCATTTCTTTTCTGTGGCACCAAGGCACAAGGCCGGCGTTGAGTTGCGCCACTTAACATGCAATGCGAAGCGAACGAAGCTGAAAAATAAATTAGTATTAGTAGCTTCTTAGATTAACGCGTTCAACCAAACAAACTAAACTTTTATAACATAGATAAAATAGATAAACTAAACAAAAAAAATATGGCAACGTGTTCACACATTTTTTTTCACTTTAAGCTACTAAAGGATTTCAATTTCACAGTACTATTTAAACATTTAAATATTGTGCAATATGCACAGAAAAAAAATGTACCACACATGTGATTAAAAGCGGCAACGATTTTTTTATGTCTGCGTTTCGCACAGAGCACGCTGCTGGTCGCGGGATTGCGATTGCGTTGCTTTTATGAATGTTTTATTCCTATTTTTGGAGTATTGAAACGAACTTATTTCTTATTTAAATGTCAAGCTATTTTTGTGAATCTATTTTGGGCCTGATGGAAACGAAATGAAGGATTACAGTTTTCATTTGATGGGACAGACTGAGTACTGGAGCCAATTAATACAATTAAAAAAACCAGACAAGCACGAGTCGGGCTCGCCCTTCGAGGCTTCCGTACAGACATTGGAGGTCTTGAGCTTCTTCTAAAATTCAAGCTTATCTTAGCTAGAGCCCTTTCATTTGATGCCTAACTTGAAGTAGTGGCTTTAATACCAAATTTTGCTTCCCTTTTAAGGCTGTTATTTTTTAATATTTAACCTCAAATATATAGTTTTCAGATTTTTATAGTACTACCGTAAAATCTAGTAGATGCTAGCTGCCAAATTTCATAATTCTAGGTTAACCGAAATTACGCTTTTAATTTTGATTCCCATTATAATGTCGAGATACAGGTTTTTTACGATTTAAACGGCCATTTCTTTTTTTATAGATTTGAGTTGATCTGCTGATATGATACGAAATTCAACTCGATATTCGCAAAAGGAACCTAATATTAAGACCTAGAAGTAAGACCTAGAACCTAACATTAAAACCTAGTGTTAAGAAGAAGTTCCCCTACTTAACACACAATCTTTATAAAAATTGGTGGAAAGGAAGGAAGTGTCTTACCACTAGGTTCCCTTCCTACCTTACTTAATGCGGGGAATAGCGAAAAAAAACTGTTTATGTTTGTGCTTCGCCTATCAATAGTACTATACTATTCAAGTAGTATTTATTGTTCTAAATTACACGTCAAAATAATGATTCAACGAGTGCCGGTCGTCATAAAATCATTGTACGGTAGTACTCTTATCCCGGTTTAATGGGTCCGTCAGTCTTCAGTCTTATTTATTATTTACAGTTTCCTGGAAGTTATTCGTCACGTTCCCTACCAAGATTAAGCATTCGGTTTAACGAGAGAACAAAATGTGTTTCATTTAAATTACAATTGAATATATATTAGTGTATTTAATTATGAAATTATAATAATATATGTATGTTTCTACATATGTTACAATATAAATGTTGACTTTTTTTTTAATTGTTGTATTTTTTTATCTTTTCTTTCTTCGTGGATTTAGTGATACGACTCTCTGCTCTACATTTTCCACTTATAAAAAATATTGCGGGCGTATTGAGTAAATTCGAAACCGAATTTCCGTTCGGCAAAATTGCTGATTTTGCTTGAAATAAAAAAATAAATAAATAAAAGATGTATTCTTTTAACATTTTTAAAGTTATTCCACACTTAGGAAAAGATGTAAACTTCTTTTCAGTATACATTATACAAGTTATGATAGTGTTCTTGAGTTTACAATGTTTTGAAAAGTTCATAGTTCATACTAAAGTAGAGTTGAACAAAAAATTTTTGTTCCTTACTTCAGCTTTACGTTGTATCCCATATACAGCAGAGTGTTAAGACACTCTGTTACCACTTTCCGCTGATTTTTTCAAGGCATTGTGTTTTATGGCGAAGCTTAACACCGCGCTTTGCCTCGACACCAGAGCGAAAATACAAATTTAAATAAATACTTTAGTTCTTCGAGTAGGGATTGAACCCCATAACCTAACTGGCTCCTAAACCGAATTAACTTAAAAATTTGGTAATTTTCAGTTTTTGACAGTTGGCTGTCTGAAAAAATTAATTTCAAAATTTCAAACATGTTGAAAACTCAAGTTGTTTTATCACTTTAACGAGACCACAAAACAAATAGCCAAAGCAAGGGTACGTAGTACAAAACGTGGTTTCCATCTGTATTTAACTTTACCAATTAGTGGTGCTGAAGCTTATCTTAACAATCAACGAAGTTGAGAAGTGAGGATTCGAAATCTTGGTGACCTCTGAAGAATTCCTTTAAAGTGTAGGCCTTTGAAAAGTTAAAGTAAAACAAATAACTTTTGATTGTTTTATTTATAGTATTATGGATGTTATACAGCATGTTCCATATTCATATTTTTTCTTTTTTTGTTAGCTTGACGCTGTATCCTGGAGAGTTGCTTGTACTATACACCGAATTTTCGAGGCTGTTGGGTGGCGGAACTCAACGTCGCACTTTGCCTTGTTACTAGAGCGAAGTAATTCTCCTCAATGGAAATAGAACTCACAACTGTCGTGCGTACAGTCGCACGTTTATGCCACTGCATCATAACAGCCTCACTATATTCATATTTGTAAATGAAATTTGATAAAGAAGAAGATGTCTAATATGCCTATTTAGGAACATACGCTAAATCGACTTCACTTGTGATATTTTGATATATACTTTTTCTCAATTATATTTTATATAATTAAGTGACAAAACATTGCCAAACAAATATACTACTTACTATCAAATATACTATTGGCTGTTACTTCAACGTAGTAATAGAAAATATGGTTTTGATTTTTTTTTACTTCGCCCAAAATGAAATTCCTTGTAAATTAACAAAAGATCGAGATGTTGTTCTTACTGTATACGTACTCAATACTCAAACATTTTTCCGGAAACGGCCTACCTAGTGTTTGGAGAACGAGGATGTATTAGAAAATTCAATTCAGTAGTTTTCTAAATCAGTCCGAGCATAGGGAGCCTCTAGGGGAATTTGCCTTATTTTATATGCCTATTCAAGCGCTATTCCTGTTATAAGAGATATTTTTTTATTTGAAAGCAATTCTACAACTTTATATGTCATGGTCAAGTATGAAAAATGAAAAATAATATGTTCTTACAAAATCATTATATGAAATGACGTATAAAGTTATTATTAACTTTTCATATTTTCAGCCAGAGGGAGCCTAGTGTTAAGACACTCCGCTCCCTCCATTCCGCCGAATTCTGAAGAAAATGAGTGTTGAGTGGCGGAACTAAGCGCCGCACTTCCACACCACAGCGAAGCAATCAAAATATTAAATACTTAATTTCCTCGTGTGGGATTCGAACCCAAAACATGTCGCGTTAGTCACACGCTTGTGCCCCTGTGCAACGACTGGTCTAACATATACATATACATATTTAGCTAAATAACAATATAGTCTCCTTATGTCACATCAATTATAACTCACAATAAATTACAAATATGCTCTGACGAGGTACCTCACTATCCGGTTACCAGATCAATGTCAGTCACAGTCGCACGCGCATGACTGACACTTGACACTACACCCATTTGTTATTAGATTATCTGTGCATTAACAAATACATCATTTTAAACTTGTATAATGATTATGTGATTTTTGATAAATATTTAATATAGTAGTACTGTTTATTTTTCTTGTGCTTATTAATTAATTAAAAATTAAGAAAAGTAATTCACTCAATTTTCCGTTACGTCTTTTTTTATTTGTATTCATAACTATAAAAAAATGCTGTTAAATAACGTATCTTACCATAAATGATTTATACCGTCTTTTTATCTTTTAAGTTAAAATAATGAATATATTAGTGACAAAAAAATAAACAGAGGAAATATTTAACTCTACTTACAAATAAATAGTGTTATAAGGACGACATAATTTTATACGCTTGATGCCTACAAAAGCAAAACTCTCAGATCGCTGCTATCAAAACTAATGAAACAGGGATGTGAAGGATAGATAAGAACTATACGCCGCAAAACATTGTTGAAGGAGATGACACTCACACTTGACAGAACAAAAGGCTTTTAAAAAGTGTCTGGAAACGTGCACGATAACAAAGCAGTTTCATGGGACATCCCCAATGGCTAGGGGGAATTCAGGGGAGCATTTACATGTCATATTCCATATGAATATTGTACAAATAAGAATCTCCTACAGGTATCATACAGGTATCCTGCCTCTTTACTTGCAAATACGGACATGTTTAAGAGAGTTTTTTTTTAATAAAGACTACCCCTGCTGGGGTGGCTACTTGATGTTTTGAAAACTTAAAATATTAAGTGACTGGTTGTTTCATTTGAAATAAATTAAATAAATTAACAACTTCACGCCTCGTCCTACTGGCAGGATGGACAGGAGAAACTTAGTGTTAATACATTACTTTCCCCTCTTATTCTGAATTTTTCAAGGCATTGTGTGTTGAGTGGTGGAACTCAAAGCCGGGCTGTTGCCTTGCTGTTCATTCCCCCAAGTGGGGATCGAACTCATGACTGTCGCGTTGCACGAAGGTGTGACTACATTTGTGCCCCTCCGAAATAGTTTTAATACAAGTAAAATAACGTTATCGATCGATATCATTTGTAAAATTTTGTTGGTTTTATAGCCTTTTAATGATTACGTGTATTTTTAAGTAATACCTTATTTTATTATGAACATAATATTTAAGGTAGCATAATAAATACGCTATCAAATTTTTGATATTATTTTTTATGTTCAGCGCCAATATCGGTTCGTTTTAGTTTATATTTATCGTGGACATAAAGGGAAATCGATACATGAAATATTTAGAAACAATATGACCTTAATTTTTTTTAATTAAAATTATATCAGTAGAAATTTGTAAACAGTAGTTAAAATAAATAAAGGGATTGAGGCCAGTCGTGGCGCAGGGGCACAAGTATGTGACAGTAAGCGTGATAGGTTGTGGGTTCGTTTCCTCCTTGAGGAAATGAAATATATAATATTTCCGCTTCTTCTCTCTTGATTCTTCACTTTTATGTCGAGGCAAAGGGATTGTCATAACACTAGGTCCCCTCAACTTACCCTGTATACCCCTATGTGCGGGATACAGCGTGACGCAAAAAAAAAATAATGAAATGAATTTATAAATTATGATACTTTTATAAGATAAAACTATATTAGCGGAAAGGAAGCGTTGACTTCAAAATGGATATAAGTAATTAATATTCACCGGAAGTATCCCGTAACGAAATTATAAAAATTTTGTCATAACAACATTTGCCTTAATAATTGCTCTACTTTTTTAGCACAAAGGCTGTGTGGGGGAAGCATTCAATGGTACAGTCTACAATACGGGTGGTCGGGGTTTCGATTACGGCGCCGATGTACGAACAAATGTTGATTCCGGTAATGAAAGAGCCCCCCAAGATGTACTTTGTAATATGGGAATATTATGAAAGAAAAACAGAGAAATTGCGTTTTATTTATATACACGAGATCTGAATATTTATATATATTTTCTATATGCAGTAAGTTTTTTAGCTACCTTCACATTATTTCCAGCACAGCAGAGTTTAGTGTCAAGACACTCCATTCTCCGTTCAAATTGGTGATATGTTGTGGCATTGGTAAATAATTTTAAATATAATTAATGCTTGCAGTTGGTGATATTCTTGTAGGTAGTATTCATAAATTCTTAATTTACTATATAGCGATTCATTAATAGAACTGAATAGTTAAACTAATGAACAGCCCCCTGCCAATTTGAAAGCTGTGAACCATAGTTTCCACCACATTATTAATTTTGGATGTATTCCAGCCTACATTTACGCATCAAGTAACGGTAGCCTTGTCTGTGTCAAACTAGTATTATATGGTAACGTCGCCAAAGGAAGATAATGACGGGATCTGATTATATTCTCTTTGTATAAGCTTGATTAAAATAATAAATAAAATGAAAAAATCAAATTAGCTTCACGCTGTATCCTGCACACAGCAGGGTAGGCAGAGGGAACCTAGT
>DWAO01007696.1:0-10001 GCA_018230605.1 Heliconius congener
ACCAGTCGGTTTTACAGTCACACTTCGTGCCGCTGCGCCACGACTGGCCTCTAATTATTTTATATATTTTTTAATAACTTTATTTTTTGTTATAAGTTGCTAACAATTCCGGAGATAAATGTCCCGCTTTTCCCCTAAACAAAAGCAACGTTGATTTTGAGGCTAAGCTAGATGAAATTCTATTTATATATAGTTTTATTTTAACTTCACTTTATCATAATTAGTCATAATTAATTTCACTTTATCATATTTATCATAATTATTATTTCTTTTTCTATTTATACATACTCCCTAGCGGAACACGAGAGGAAATATACTGAATCACTTTGTGCGTCGAGGGTGTTAACCTCTACAAATACAAAAAAATGTTATTGTATTGATAAACACAATCAATTTTAAATACGTTTCGTGTTTTGTATAATAGGAAGAGATAGTTTGTTGAAATATTACATAATTGCCGACGATATATCTTATTGATTCTCTAAATTAAGTAGACCCCAGACAAAAAATGATTTAAATCCAAAATGTTACTCACAGGCAGGCTGATTAGGCAATGTCCAACTGCATCAGCAAGTCACAATACAAAAACGCCTACATTATTTTTAAACATTTTGGATCTAAATTAACCCAACACCAAATAATTTATCAAATAATAATTTGTTCCTGTAACTAAGCAAAAATGATCAACCAGATGCACAAGTCCTTTTATGACCTACATGCATTGCGCTTGTGCAATACTACGATCAATACTGTTTGTTGCACAAAGGACCTCCCTGGGCGGTGTGAAAGGGTGGAAAAAGGGGGTGAGGATTTGGTTTTCAAGATCATAGCGACCATACAATGTATTGATTTACTTGAAATGAGCTGAAATTCTAGTAATGGAACTCGACAACGCTGTTATGGGATCTGAATACTGATTCGGAGAAATATTTGTTTATAATATTTGCATGTTTTTGAAAGCCGTATTTCCAGGAGACACCAGTTACTTGTAACAAGTAAAACAATAATTTTATTATGTCTTAGGTCTGTAAGACAAAGTGCGACACTGAGGTCGATCTCTCATGGAACTAAAGTAATGTACAGAGTAACCCTTAGCTAGGATCTTTCATTTAAGCGAAAATAAAAAAAAATCTTTTCAAGTCAAAACTTGTATTAAATATTATGGCAATTGCGAAACAAGTCTTACATAGCTTGGAATGTATATATTTGTTCTGCTTCATGCTGTATGCTATGTGCAGACATAGCAGGGTAGGCAGAGTGTAGCTAGGAACGTAGTGTTAAGACACACGGAGGGAGTTCATTAAGACACTTCCGTTCTTCCCGTTCGGAACTTCCGTTTCCACGTTTCCGAATTTTGGAGGTATTGGGTGTTAAGTTACCAGAGTGAGGAAAAGACAATATTAAACGTTTCATTCTTACGAGCTGTAATTGAACCCACAACTCTCGAGTGGGGATTGAACTTACACAGTTTTACAGTCACACTCTTGCACCTCTGCGAAACCATTGGTCTCGTTATTATATTGTGATTATTAATAATTAGTAAGGCCCTTAAAATATTTATTTTATTTTGCATTCACAAAGAGACTCGTCATCACGTAGAAGATTCTACATACTATAATTATGATTTTCTCATGAGTAGTCGTTATTTTAGGCCAGTCATGGCGCAGGGGCACAGAGTGTGACTGTATAACCGACTGTTTGTGGGTTCGATCCCCATTCGAGGAGGTAAAATATTTACATACATTTATATTTTCATTTCTTCGCTCTGGTGTCACGCAATGCCTCAAGAAGTCGGCGGAAAGTGAGGAACGGTGTGTCTTAATACTAGGTTACCTCTGTCTACTCTGCTGTGTGCGGGGGATACAGCGTGAAGTTGATTTAATTTGTTATTTTAGTTGCTTTATGTGCGGGGACGTTTAAGAAAACAAGAGTTAGTGATCTTCACATTCTTCACATTACCTCGGTCTCTTGTTGTAAGCTAATTACTTAACAAAGTAATCATGTCGTCAACTTGGCTAACTTGAGTGCTGTTGCGACCAGACCTCATTGTTCTCTGTACAGCATGCAGCATTTAGAGATGAGGTGACGAGTCGTAAAGAAAAAATAAATAAATCCTTCTTTCTGTACATGGGATTAAATGTAAGATGGATGGACAATGCAAGGAAAGAACCAACAATTCACACACAAGCCTCGTCTATCTCACTCACCCTGTTGTCAAGCGCCGCGCTGTACACCGCCACCACCATCTTGTTGTTGGTCTCCAGCAACAGCAGCAGTTGGAATATGAGTTTGTATAGACACCGCCCTGTTTCGTCTGCACTGCGAGATAACTCCAGAGTCTATAATTATTTTGTAAATATATAAAAAAAATCATAGAAAACTGGATATTTAAATTGAAAAAAAAAGGAAAATAATTAATTTTTGATGGCATCGTGGCGCTGTTTTTTTCAGGGGTCTTCAGGAGTAATCATATTATGATTAAGGGGGAAAATTATTCAGACACTCGGTTACATCGGTTGTGTGTGGGTTTAAATTGCACTCGATCAAATTTAATAATATTGTAATTTTTTGGTTATGATTAAGCAAAGCTCAACGTAGGTTAGCCTTTTAAGCCTAAATGTCCTTAAACGGAAATCCTCACAAAAATATAAAAATTGTAAAAGAAACAGTTATATTTTTTATTAATTAATAAACCTCGTTAATCCAAACAAAATGATAGCTATAACACTGCTGTAATTTTCTTAAACAACCATTCAATTATGCATGTATGTTATATATATATATTATTATTTAAATATATAATATATAACTTTTCACTCATACACCTCCGCTGGTTGACTGAAGAGATCTCTTATAGAGATAAGGCCAACTTTGTACACGACATAATATTTATGTTTTTGTCTATTATGTATTTTAGTACAATAAAGAATATTATAAAGTTATTACGATTATATATTGCCCTGATAATTACATATATCTTCGAGTAGTGAGATTTACTAGGATCTCCACATTAATATCACTCATACGTACACACATTCACAACGGCACAAATCATTTTAAAAATAATTTCTGATCTGTATGCACAAATCGCGGCGTAACGTAGGTAGACAAATACCGTAGCAATACGAAAATATACGAGTGTCATAAGGCTTAAGATAATGATACTGACATAATCAATATACACATTCAACATAGATAGATCCGCATGAATTACATCATCTACACTAACCTCGAGCGCATGTTCTCGCCTATCAAAATATGTTTCGAGATGTTCATTTATCTCCAACGCAGCGTATCTCACTGCATCTCTGACTCGTGCGCAGTCAGCAGCCACCGGTCCCACCCACAGCAGAGGCGGCTCCTCGGAGCTGAGCCTGTCCAGCACAGCCGCGAGGTCTCCCGCACCACCAGCGCCTGACAGCAGAGCTCCTTCCCCACACACGGATATTGTTTTTGATGTTACTTCCTGTTAAGTGAAAAGAAACTAGATAAATGGAAATTAAGGGTTGGAAATTAAGGGTTATAAATTATTGGTGACAAAGTTTCCCTGAAAATTTAAAAGTAGGGAATTGCAATCGCTCTGGTATCGAGGCAAAGAGCGGCGTTAAGTACCGCCATTCAGCACGCCATGCCTCCAAAATTCGGCGGAAAGTGGGGAACGGAGTGTCTTAACACTAGGTTTCCTCTGCCTATCTAGCTGTGTGCGAGATACAGCGTGAAGCTGATTTGATTTGATTTAAATTATATTATTTGCGTGGATAAAATATACATGCAAGAACAATATAAGCAATCGGAAATCGATAATAAGCAGTGAGATTGAAAAAATTCTGATAACAAAAGAACAAAAAATCAACGTGATCATTTTCATTTCAGGTTGGTTAGAGTTTAAACACGGTGATTACAGTTTCGAATGTCACTTAAGGGATATTATATATTTAAAATATTTTTGTTTGTTAGACAAATTGCGGCGTTAAACATTGCCATCCAGCACAAAACGCCTTTAAATTAGATGGAATGCAATGGGCGGAATTATTTTATCTCTATCTATTACAAAGAGAAATTAAATAGTTAATAGCGCCCAATATAATTATATTTAGTACGTGGTGGTTGTTACCGAAACATATGAATTTTTGATAAATACCATCTATTTTAGTATGCACTAGCTACTACCGTAATAGAATCTATTTTAATCGTTCAGAAATGGCATTTAGAATTTATTTTAGCGTCAAAGTCCAGTATATGAAAAAGTTATGAGAAGCTTATTTTTACACACATGACTCATTGTAAGATTATTTTTTTCTAATTAGGCTAAAGACTGCATTCGCAAAGTTTTTCACATATTCAAAATGTAGTAACGGAATATGGAACGCGAGTAGAAACCTAATATAACACTTAATATATCTACGATAAAATGATCTCTGGTTTCAATCGTTTTTCGTTTTAATAGATGAAATTAGACATTAGCGACCAGCAGTGCCACAGAGGCACGACATTGCGACTGTAAACAGGAGAGGTTGTAGGTTCAATTTCCACTTGGGGAAAAGGATTTTTTTAATATTTTCATTTTCCTCCCTTTGTAACGAGGCACAAATACGCAATGCCACAAGAATTCGGCGGAAAGTGGGAAACTGAAGTACCTTAATGGAACCGGAGTGTTTTAATACTAGGTTCCCAGGTTTCCTCTGCCCACGGTGCTGTGCGCGGGATACAGTGTGAAGTTAAAAAATAAAACAATAAGTACATAGATAGAATAAATGTAATTTATGATATTGTATTATGTGATGCCATATTGGAACAGATACTAAGTGTTTGGCCATACAAGTTATATTTATTTATTTATTTGTCATTAGAGAAAAGATTACGTTTAAATATATATATTTTAATTTCTTAGGTTTGGTTTTTGATCATGTACCTAATTTCTTTAAAATCCGGTTAAGCGCGAGTCGGTCTCGCCCACTGAGGCTTCCGTACCAATTTCAGGATTGTAGGTTTATGGGAAGTACTACCTACTTATAATAAATTACAAATTTAAGTGTGCGAGCATTTGCATTCATTTTGTATGAAATCAACTACAAATGTAAGTTGGTTATGATTTTTTTTTTATTTCTATTGTATGTTCTTCCTATGTGCCAAATTGTATAACTGTAGGGCCACAGCAAGTACTCTATCCGTTTTAATTATGGGGCTTATTTCTTCTTTTGATTGTGTCTACTTAAACCTTGATTTTTGGTGCTTCAAGGTACCATACTCCACGCGATCTCAAGATAAGTGTTCTTGATAGACACAAAAAGAAAGTGATTCTATAAGTATTCCGTTTTTACCTTTTGAGGTACGGGACCCTAAAATAGGATATAAAACAGTGTCTAACAATGTAAACACTAGCTTCTTTTTATGTACTTTATATCAAAGCTGAGATACATCAGTATAATTTAAAAAAAATACTCTTGATAATTATGTATTTCCATGAAAATGTGCAGTCCAAGGGCGGTGTAGGTAGGGCGACCGATAAATTGAACAAACCTACCCCCCTACACCCTACCGCCAACCTACACCCCTCTAGTGATGTACATACATTTCTACCGATACGCTCACGTTTTAATTTAACAATCAATAGTT
Organism: Heliconius congener; assembly: GCA_018230605.1. Classification (NCBI taxonomy): domain Eukaryota; kingdom Metazoa; phylum Arthropoda; class Insecta; order Lepidoptera; family Nymphalidae; genus Heliconius; species Heliconius congener. The sequence goes on from DWAO01007696.1 coordinate 5,617, forward strand.
ATTTCAAATGATTAAAATGGTAAATAATATTATCTAGTATCTGATGAATAAAATAGTGATATTTAATATTTACAATACAATCATATTTATACACTTCATTTATTGATTCACTATATTTTTGTTTATTATATGAAATATTGTTTTGGAATTATTATAAATATTTTAGAAATTTGTCGGTATATTTTTCTTTATCTACATAAAATTTTACTACAATACATATGAATTGTTAAAACTACCGTGCCACAAATGTATCACGTGTATAAAAAATTGCAAAAGAACATACCATCATATAACTGAACATCTGGTAAAGTATTCACTATGTATTTATTTATTTATATGTTATTTTTATAAGAGCAAAATGATTATTTATTTCACTCTTCAGTAAACCTTCTCTTATATGTCCGTTTATACGTAGTATCATCCTGAACCATTGACGTTAAAAATTGTCTTTTTATTTATGACGCCATCAAAGCGTTGAGATGCGCTTGGCAAGCACCTAAGTCCTGATATCAGGTGTGAATATAAAAAAAATATGGAAACTTTAGTTTAGTCAAGATATTAAAACACTGATATAGTATCAAAAAAAAACATAATAAAATTACTAAAATTACGGCTATCGATAGGTATTACGAATAAAGTAATCACTATATTAACGCATAATACGCAAAAAGCTGACATTGACTAAAAGACTAAAATTCTAAACGATACGATAAACCACATGTAATTTATCGACCAATGCTAAAGGCCATCACTTCTGTTTGTATCCCCAGTTTCTCGAACTATATAGGGAGACCGTAACTATTAGCTGTAAACGGTAATCTCAGCAAATAATTGGACGCACGTGTAACCTTGCAGCTACTTAAAGAGGAATATTCATTAAAAAAATATTAATAAAGGCTCAAAATTAAAAAAATATGTCGTAAAAACTATTTTATTTCATACTTTTTGTACTACTTATACGTCGTCTTTATATAGATATTGTAAATACTAAATTAATGTTAACATTTTAACAGGATAAATTTGTAAAAAACGACATGTACTCGTATATATATAAAGCTCTGATTGATATGCCTGAACATTACATTTGAGGTGGCATTACATCCGAGGCAGTCAGGATAGATAAATTTCTTTAAAGCATATTATAAATTACTGCTAAGTAATTTATATGAACCACAAAACAATGTGACCTTAATTTAGTTTAGTTTAATTAATATGGATTGCTTTCCAGGTTGCAGGTTGCTGGGCATAAACAAAAAGAAACCAATTATAATTTCTTAATTATTTTTAAATTTAAATAACTAATTGACCTTTTTGCTCAAAACTAATTTGAGAAAGAGATAAAATATAAAAAGAATGTCATACTTCAGCTATATATTAATGTTACGAGACTAACAATTTGGATCGTTACAAGTCTTAATAATTTTACCACGTGAGTAACGAAGAAATGACAGGTAAAAATATTTTTATATAATGAAGATCGGACGTAAGATAGGCAGGAAAGAAGGAATTATTGTGACAATAATTAATTACTTCCGTTAATATTCTTAAGGATATACATATATTGTTAATGTTAAGGCAGAAAAATTAATTAATTATCAGAATTTGGGCTACGAAATGACTGCACACGCTAACGTTATTCATACAATTATTTATCAAAGTCAATTCTATATGTTAGCTTAAGCACCAAAAACGGTCATAGAGACCAAAATGCGTTTTTGTAGGAATAACATGGTCGTGTCTAGAGATATTTCTGGGGGGTTTTGGATTTTATCTTTGCGCATATATGCTCGTGTATATGTTGTGTTTTTAATTTTTAAGTTGGTAAATTTTTAAATTAGTAAATTTTCTGGAGGACTATTCTGTCTGAAGGATTGTAACTTGATTTTCACGATGTAGATATTTTACAATAATCATAGCACCTTGTGAGCTGTTCTATCGCTAAATCGTCAAGATTCAGGAAAGAATATTATCAAAGTTACTTAAGTTAGTTAATTAGTGACTTCCACTTATATTTCATATAACGACAATCTCATTAAGTTAGAAAATATAAGAATCAAATAATAAATTGGCCCATCATTACCTGCCTACGTATATTACGTATTTTCGTTACTGTAAATCAAAAATAGATAAAGGCCTTGATCAATTTCTTAAGAGATTCTGATATGACATGATAACAAATTACAAAGCAGTATTAGTACGCGCATCGTAACAATATTCTTCATCTCATATATTTGTATTGAAAATATTATGAATACACACCGTCGCAGTCTAATTGTGATACTTAAATTAGTGGATTTCAAATCCGGCATTGGGTTACACCTCAGTTACTACCCGGAAAAGTGGAGAGCACCTGAGATCTAACTACGGTCTGTATTCAGAGTATCCAGTAAGTTCCATTAAACAATTACATATTTGCTATTATAAAATTTACGTTTTCCAGTGAAGGTAGATAGATATTGATTTTTATTTATCTACCTACCCTTGCCCCCACTATTCAAGCCCCCATTACTAAAGCTTTAATATTGCATTTTCAGTACCACTAAATCCCCTACCACGGAGCTGATTGAATATAATATTTTATTTTTAGCATCATTCAGACGTCTCTCGCACACAGCAGGGTTGCCAGATTTTAATTTGCGAGCTAAAGTAGACAGGGAAAGGAAAGCGCTGTATGTTGTAATTTTAGGTTTTAAATGTGCATATATATACCTTTATAATACAAAATGGATTGCAATTTTGTAATCAAAATTCAGAGATGTTTATGACGCCATACTGGAGTAGAGATGCGTTTCACAAGCACCTAATTGGTTATCAGGTGTGAATATCAAGTATATATTGAAATTAAATTAAAATATTTACGATTTTTGATTTTCTCCTAATTCTGAGTTTCACTTTAACTTCAGAAATAACCCGAGATCATGACTAGACTAGAAATTTCGCGCATTTTGATCGCTAGTCTCTATAAAGGCAGCATTTCAACAATAAACTTATTTTCCATTAGACTCACTGCCTAACGAATATAATACCTATAAAATGACAACAAAGTAACCCCAGAAAATATCTCAACGCAATCATTACCAACACGAATACTTAGTAAGGGATCCAATATGCATGTGTTAGTTAGTGTCGTTACTAATGGAACTGGTGCAATGACAAATAATATTTTTAGAACAAATATAATTTATTAATACAATTTAACAAAAATATGTTTTATTTAAAATATTTTATTGAAATCTTTTTTTTATTACTGTAAGTAATGTTTTGAACTCTATTTTACACGACGATCTGACGCTTCACCGGAAGTTTGAATAATCACCGCAAGATATATCTCAAAGATTGTAGTAAATAACAATCTTATTTACATTAATTTGGTTACTTTTGAAGTATCTCACTGTGTAGTCTGTTTTTACCATGGGCTTGACACACATTTTATTTGTTGGTTTGCCACGGTAGCAGAGCGAGAAAATGAAAATATGAAATATTCGAGTGAGAATCGAACTCACAACTTGTTGCGTTTTCTTTCGCACGCTTGTGCACTTGCGACCCGACCGGCCACGACAACAAAAAACTTTTAATAAAAAAGTACATGTTTGACTTCCCAGTTTGGCAAATAAAATGCGACCTTCTAATTAAAAATATTGTATCTAAATTGAACGAAGAGAAGTCGGGGTACCCCGAAAATACTGAGATATATCATAAAGCATCGTAAACGTCATAGGTATTTAAAATATAAAAAAAAAGATAAATGGAAAATATTATTATAGCTTAGTATTTTTGGTAAAAACAAATGTATATTAAAAAAAGAAATTAAAAATGTGCTTAGGTATATGACATAGAGAGACTAGACTCTTATATATTTAAGAATAGAGAATAAATATTACTTAAATCTAGTAAAGTCTAGTTTTAAGTAATATTTTAGGGCAACATTTAAATCTGTCAATAATAAAAAATAAACATATTACGTCACGAAAGCGTGTGTACTGATCATAGAGTCTGTAGAATAAGGAAAAATGATAATAAAAGATATTGACATAAAAAAGTTCAATGAAAATAAATAACTCATAAGACTAATTAAGTTATACACTTAATTAAGTTATAAATTAAACTTAATTATTGACTCATAATTACAATACACACTAGTAAAGTAGTCAAAGTCTATTTATTTAATTCAAAATAATAAATTACATGCTTCCCTTTTTGAACGTCAAATAATTTACCACCGGTACACTAAAGCTTTTTTTTTCAATTTATTACCATTTAAAAAATCATATAAGAACAACAATACATATAACATCTAAAAAACCGAAAGGGTTTGTAATGATGTTACACACGCACACAACAGGGTAGGCAGAGGGAATCTAGTGTTAAGACACTCCGTTCCCCAC
>DWAO01007697.1:0-10001 GCA_018230605.1 Heliconius congener
GATTCGGGAGCTCTGGCCCACGGAGTGGGCCAGAACTCCTGAATCCCTACTACTGTTGTACGTTCGATTTACGCTCGGAGGAATTTATTACTTGCATTGCTTCGCTCTCGTGGCAGCGTTGATGTCTGCCACTAACATATACGCACAACGTTTTAAAAAAAGTGTCACATGGAGTGTTTATTATATTTGATCAAAATTTACTATACAAAATCTTGACATTTTGATATCAATTTGATATTTTTATGATACCTTTCGATACTTTTCGATTTTTACGAGTCCTTTCAACAAAATTCTCCAAGATAACGAATCTATAAACCGGTAGTGTTTAAAAATGCAGTCCAAGGATCTTTTGAGTTTGGAGCTTATGCATGCAGAAGGGGTTCAAGAAAATATGAGGAGAGCGCAACTCGAGATAATTGCTGTAAGCCCGTACTAATGAGGATTGTAAGCGACGTAATTTAACAACTCGCTACCTGATTACAGAGTTTTGCGACTGCTGTCACGTTTTCTAACTTACTTGTTGAGAAATTTAAGAAATTTACTCAGAGAGGGTAATTACGTTTCGTAAATGTGAGTGGATGTAGAATAAAATTTTCTTATTGGATTAAGTTCTTTATTTATTTTAGGTGTTTTTTTCTCGTATCTTGGTATATACTTTTTTTCATTTTTATAAATTCACGCTGTGTCGTGGATTTATCAGGATAGGCAGAGGGAACCTGGAAACCTGGTCGGCTGGTCTTAATCTTATACTTCTTTCTTCTCAGGTTATTTTTTTGAAGTTTAATATAATTTGTACTAATTAATAATCAATTATAATAAATATAGCTAAATGAAATTGTTAAAATACCCTAACACTAGGTTATCTCTGCTGATATATGTAGAAGTGTCTATCTGCGGAATAAAGCGTGAAACTAAAAAAAAAATCATTATTTATATAGAATTTTTCATGAATTTTAGCTAATTTATTCAGAATCAAATTAAATTCAATTTTCACCAAAGCTTTGTTTACAAAACAGAAACTAAACAACAGTGACACACTAGGCATTGATTTTGTTTACAACAGAATATTCAAATTGCAGACTATAAAGCAGCTTTCTACTAATTCGCAACTAAGTTTATGTCATAATAACGAAATAATAACGTCTATTTAGTTGTCAAAACGGTCAGACACCAGTTGTGATATCAAACGTGTTCCTTCGTTGTGGTCATTCAAAATAATACTTACGGCTCTTTTTGTATTTGATTATATAAATTTTGTATTAAAATAAGGGAATTTATTTAATAAGTGAACTGTGTATAAAATTAAATATGTGAAGCTATTATATAGTTTGTATTGTGTGACATTAGTTCAGTATTTTTTTTACGTCACTTAATTTCGCCTAAATATATTCCAGTATTTTTTATAAAATTGTTAAATGTACATTTCATTAAATAAATATCTTAAATGTAAATGACACACTTAAAAAAAATGAGTGACGGAAACAGAAGGTAGTAATGAAAATCAATTTAATTAATTTGTTACACATTTTTACTGTTACCTTGGATCCGCAAGCAAGAGTCAGGAGGCGTCGTTCACGATGTCCCTGGTCGAATAAGCTTAGGCCAAATAACGGGTGTAGTGTGGTCTGCGATCGTAGGATACCATTCAAAATGTTGGTCACCACTGTCTCGATACACTCAGGAGCTTACATCACGGAAATGAAGATATCGAGGTATATTTGCGACGTAGCTCGGTCTGACCGTATACGCAACTCATCATTCGAGGTGGTCTTGGAGTTTATGACGTAGTGAATAACACTAATACAAAAACCATTCTCCGTAAAAAGGCAAGCTCTCTTTTAAGGCGAGTCTTTTTTCAAACATTTAGACCATTTTAAAACAACATGCACTAAATGATAGAATCTAACTCCGCGCTTAATTTATGGATGAAAACGCTTTTATTCACATTAAACTAATTTTGATCTAAATCAAATAAAACAAAAATATATAATTATTTAAAACAATTCATGTCCAGAAACGAGCGTGTGTATCAAATTTACATAAGAGCTCGCCCATCCTAAGCGTCCGCTAAAGACTTCCTAAATACTATAAACAAGAGACGCTGCCTTATCTTCCACTATTAATAGTTTGTTAGGCAACTCCTTAACTTGTACATTAAAACTGTAGCTGCACTAATGGCTACTGTGAAATTTAAATGCTTTATGAGTGTGTAATTATGGGACTTGAAGCGTTCTCGTAATACTAAATTACAACGCGAAACGCGAAATTAGTGTATTTTGGTGCCTTGCCCTATATCTGGATCTTGTTTAAATTTAGACTGTTTTTTATATGTGATCTATTTCGATGTGATCACATTTATGTTATGTACCTATATATTATCACATATCCATGTGATCAATCTCTATTTTTTTTAATGCCGTCCTGGCGTAGAGGTACAAGCGTGAGAATGCAAACGTGACAGGTATGAATTCGATTACCACTTGAATAAAATAAATATTTTATGTTTAATTTCAAGAGTTCAGCGGAAAGCGTCTTAACACTAGATTCCCATGTTTGGTCTTTCTACAGTAATATATGCGGAATACAGCGTGAAGCTAATATATAATAATCACATATTGAGAAAAAGGGAACCCCTATATAAAATCACTGTGTTGTCCGTCCATCTGTTTGTCTGTCTGTCTGTCAAGAGCCTTTAACTCAGGAACGCTTAGAATTATCGAGTTGAAATCCTACGACCCAGGACTACGGTCTGTGTGTGTAGTGTATTTCGATACTATAAAACAAACACATGTAAATAGAATCAACATTTTCAATTAAATATCAGCATAGTTTAAATGCTACGCTCATAGTACTTTTACGTTACGTTTATAGTACGATATGTAGTCATTAGCTCGTCTCGTCTTTACATAAGAACACCATTCTCAGATAAGGGCCCTCGAGCTTAATGACAAAGCTACTCGTTGATAGCGTATACGTTTCCGTATCTCGTTGATTGGATTAAATTAATACTGCTGTATTCTGTTTACTCAAGCATCTAATTAAGATTTAATAGTAATAACTTTTAAATATGTATAATATTGAATCTCTAAAATTGTATTATAATAATAATTTTCAAATTTGTGAACTATTTAATACAAACTCTGATTGTTGGTAGCAAAAGTTGTGGATTTTAAAAATTGAATTTTCAAAAAAACTACTATTCAAAAATTTACTATTTCAGGATTTGTACAAGAAGTACAAACTATAATAATTGCTTAAAATTTGCTCTAATTTCGTAAGAAATGAACTAATTATAAAATTGTTATAGTTATCTGTGATGTAAGTATAAGGTTCCATTTTTTTAATATTTCCTTTATTTATACTGTACAAGTTTTCACTTTTTGTCAAATTTCATAACCGTAGGTCCACGGTAAGTATACTATAGGTTTCGATAACTTGGGAAATTTAATATAAAATGTAGAAAAACGGCGCATAAATACTCATATCTTTTGATTTCATTGACTTAGAAGCCAATTTTTTTCTATGCTTTAAATGGCCGTTGATTAGAAGAATATTTGATAATAATTTCAAAATGATACCTCCATGTTTTCGTAACATAAATGGTCTTGACATACGAACAGACAGAGAACAAGAATCCTATAAGGGTTTCGTTCTCTTTGATCTATGGAACCCTAAAAACTGTACATTTTCCGCCTTGTCGCACTGTAAGTAACCAAGTTTGTGACGCACACACTGTTTTTCATATACCGATGAAAATTAAGATAGCTTTATACGGTAAGTAAGAGAGCTTTCTGATACAATATGTAACCAGATTGTGTCATTTTATTTTTAAACGTTTTTAAAGTGTTATTCCACACTTAGGAAAGAAAGATACTTATTTAGAAAACGTATAAAAAATTTTCTTTGGGTAGTGGAAATTTGTAGAAATCTCCCTACAGAGATACTAATAACATAAATAAGTTGTGACAAGTGTATAAAAATTTCGAAGTAGCTTGGCAAGAACGTATGGCTTAGTGGTCAGAACACCTGGTCGGTTTCCAGGAGGCGCGGGTACGAGTCCCACTACGTTCCAATTTTTATACGTTTTCTAAATAAGCATGTGTCATTTTAGATTAAAAATCATAAATGTTTTACGTATATATGACCGCTTAAACTCCGAAACGACTACTGTATATTATATTTTTCATGCTAATAAATAATATAATAAAAAACCGTAATTATATAAAACTCAATATATAATTCTATTAAAAAATCGAAAACAGAGTGACCTACCACAAACTTTCTTTTACTTATCTCAAAGACATAGAAAAAAAATAGTTTATTTAGTGAGAATAACACATTCTTCACCTGCCACACATCAAAGCCTACGTCATTACTCTTGCAAATGCGCGTCCCTGCCCGCGACGAGGACATTTATCATTTTACCACCATAAAAAACTTTTGGTGCCAACTATATTGCGAACTTTCATCTTGACCTATTTTGAATTGTTTGCTTGGTTTATGTTGTTTTTGGAAATATAGAAATGATGTAAACATGATGTTCTGAAGTATTTTTTTTTCGTCATTTTGACCTAGATATTTATATTATACCTACAAATACAATGATTGAACACTAACTTATTATACAAAGGACACCATGAGACCAGTCGTAGCGCAGGGGCACTAGCGTGTGACTACAAAAGGGACAGGTTGTGGGTCCGATCCCCACTCAAGGAAATTAAATATTTAATATTTTCTTTCCGCTGTGGTAACAAGACAAAACGCAGTATTCAGTTTTACCACTAAATTCTTAATGAATCCAGAATTCGGCGGAAAGTGGATAACGGAAGTGTCTTAACGGGAACGTAATATCCCAACACCAGATTCCTTCTACCTGAATACAACGTGAAACTGACATATACATGTATCTAACATTTATATAAAGATCCGTTCTTTGCACTTGTTACTACAACAGAATGTTCTCAATTTAAATACTACCATAGCCTATGTGGAATTATTTAATATTACGACAAAAACAAATTTTTACCTCAATTGTAGAATGCAAAGACCAACAAAGTTTAAGTCAAACAAATTCCCTTAAAAAATAAAAGGTATCTCATAAAAGTTCGCGGTCAAACCGTCCGCATTGTTCCGCGTCATTTGTCATCACTTCACTCTACCGTCACCGTCAGGGAGAAGACATTTTGTAGATAATGACGTCATTAAGAGACCAAGGAAATACGTAATAGTGGTTTTTGTGGCGACGATTCATGGGACCTTTGTGTATTAAATATGATTTTTCGACACATCTATTTTATTGTTTATAGCTTTTCATAATGTGTTTAGTAGGTGATACCCTTTGTAGGATAGTTTAGTATTGTAATTTATATCTATTTTTTAGTTTCACGTTTTATCCCGCAAATAGCAGGATAGGCAGAGACAACGTTGGAAGCTAGTGGTAAAACAACTTTTAAGACACTTCCATTTCCCACTTTCTACCGATTTCTGAAGGCATTACATGTTAAGTGGCGGAACTCAACGCTTCGCTTTGACTGTATGTAATTTATATATTTATCCTATATATCCATCTAGTTCTATATAGTTGTAGGAAATGTCTGAAAAAAGGAGGATAGCTGCAGGTTCAAATGGTACTTAAATATTTATAGCCTTCGTGGCCAGCGCCTGACTGTAAATGTGATGTTTGTAAATTCGATGCCCACATGGGAAAATAATAATATCGATTTATTTTATGCCCCCCTTTCGCGTTAAACAGACGGCGTCACGCATATTTTTGTATACAAGAAAAAACATATTTTAAAATTTATCAACTTCAAAAGTTATAACAACTGGAAATATTCGCACAGTATACAACGATAAAGCAAACGATTCCATCACTGCAGTACAAAAGTAATGGAAAAATTCGTCATGTCAGTTGATTTTGTGATATCGACACGTCGATAGAGTCATATTGGAGATCCGTAGTTGTAGACTAATCATAATTTTCATACGAGCGAAATGGGTCGAACTTCCGATACAAAATTGTGTTTGCCAGAGGAGTTTGGTTTGTTTTTATATTATATTTGTAAATTTAACAATTTGTCCACATTTATGTTTATAGACTAAATCTATTAACTTTTTAATTTTGTTTTAATATTTTTTTTGAGTGCTAGCGGAACTTAACACTGATTAGTTGAAAAAACAGTTAATATATTGTGTTTAAAACATTCTTAGCACGCTACTTAAATATACAGTGAATACTAAACATTTTTTTCCTTCCCGTACACAGCAGGGTGGGCAGAGGGAAACTAGTGTTAAGACACTCCGTTCCCCCCTTTATGGCGATGTCTCGAGGCATTGCGTGTAGAGTTGCGGAACCCATTTCAATATTGTGTCTGCCAAAATAGTTTATAATACTATTATTAATATTCTTTAAATTGAATTATTTAAAAAATTTGATCCTTTAGTACTTAAATATATATTTTATCAAACAAAAAACCCAACCTGGCTCACACCGGCTTGAACTCAGATCATGTAATATTTTAATTACATTTGATTGAACAGATCAAAATTTTAAACATTTGCATTTATCTTAACATTTTAAATTGTATTAAATAGTTTAATATGTTTTACTTATGACACCTCATTAATTTAGTATTTAAAATATTGACTAAAATTACAACTAAATACTTTAACTATTCTACAAAAATGCATTTCAACATTCAAATCCATTTTAAAATGTAACAACATCCACGCCAAAAATCCGCGCTCGTACCGACAATCTTTCAACAAAATATTTAAAACTTTTAACGTTCTTGATAACAAGAAAAGAAAAACTACATTTTCAAACAAAATTGCAGTAAGTAACTTTCAACCTAAACTAAACTAGCAAGTGCAAATCGGAACAAACTCAGCGCTAAGAAGTCGACCTGAAAAGTGTTGCATCTCAGCTTGGAGCTAGGAATTCTAAATACCACCGCAATTTGCGGCGCTTACGTATTGAAAGGGAATAAGCATTTCCAATAAGATACCTCTTGTCTATATTATATTTGCTTTAAGATAATTTAATTTTTTTCATAGCCAGTTGTCGGCGCTGGAGCACGACTGATTGTGGGTTTGATTTCCACTCAATGAAATTAAATATTATTTTTTTATAATTTCATTTCTTTGCTCTGGTGTAATAATATACAATTTAATTATCATTTCAAATTTAAGAAATATATTTGTGCTATTACGATTGTCATAAGCTATTAAGGGCATAAAACAATATTCTTAAAGCCATTATGATTTTCTCTTGTAAGTGTTGCTTTCAAAATGAAGTTTTTTAAATTAATTAATAAGCTTTTAATTTCATTAATTAATCTAACATTACCTAGCTAGCGTTGGATAGACTTAGAAGGTTTTGGGTAAATTCGGAAATAAATTTTTATTTCGATAATTATTCGGAATTTATTCCAATTGCTTGGATAATACTACGTATATCCGTGTAATGGGGGCAGCTTGGGAACGGAGTGTCTTAACACAAGGTTTCCTCTGCCTACCCAGCCGTGTGTGGTATATAACGTGAAGCTGGTCGGTGTATTCTTAGGCTCACTCTAAGTTCCAGCATCCAGAGCAGAGCAGAACAGAGCCGCGCAGAGTCCGCTAGTATATATATATATATATATATATATTAAAAATAATAATTAATGTATTGCCTGCATTAGAAGCCCTCTTAAAAAATCAAAAATCAGCGTCACACTTTATGTCGCACACAGCAGGGTAGGCAGAGAGAACTTAGTGTTATGACATCCTTCTCCAAAATTTCCATCGAATCCTGGTTCCCTGGAGGGAAATTCTGGAGGCATTGCGTGTTGAGTAGCGGAATTCAACAACGCGCTTTGCTTAAAGACAACACATGGATCGAACCCATAACCCGTCGCGTTTACAGTCACACATTTGTGACACTACGCCTCAACTGGCCTAGAAGTAATATTGTCAAAAAAAATAGTGCTAGATTAAATTTTATAACATTTAAGAAAAATCTGTAGAAAAAAGCCAAGCAAATAGAAACGTAAGGCAATTAAACGTTCACCGTGATATTAACGTTTCAACGTTACAACCATTGTGCTGCTAACTAAGTGTGTTTGCTCACTTCTATTCAAATAGTAACAATGAAAGCGAGTTGAATAAAAGACCTAAATACACAACTCTTTAAAGCCAGTGCTTAGTTTTAAGTGGACAGTTCCGATCGCTTGTTTTTGTTTCTTGTTTATAATATTATAATTTTTCTTCAGCTCTTCATCCAATTGTAGGTTGGTAGTTGTCTATTATTAAACATCTCAACTCAATTTTAATATTTCAAATAAGGCTGATAAACAATGGTTTGTTAAAGTAAATTCGTTCAATATACGAACCAGAAACGATAGATCTGTGGCAAAATAAATACTATATATTTTATAAATTTTCACCAATTGGTCAGAGAAAGTAAGTCTATTGAGAGACTTTTTTTCAACAATCCACCTACCTGTAATACAATGTCTTTATTACACGTGTATAAAATGTATGTATGTATAAATGTCTTCATGTAGGTAAAAAAAAAATATTTGTAAAAATAATTTTTTTTTTAGTTTATTAGGAATAACAAAATATTAGTTTATTAGGATTTTTTTAGTAGTTTTGTTTTTACAAATATTTTTTTTAAATTTAACTTTTTTGTTAGGATTCATTATGGTAATGATAGTCATGATATACTTTTTTGAAATACCTTGTATTGAGATCATGAATATGATACCCAGATTGTGGTATTCAAAACGATTTTTTTTTTCACTAAGTCCAATGGCGTCCCACGATTGTTTTTGTTTTAATATCACCTATCTAAGAACACTTGGGCTGCTAATACAAATCTAACGATACCTTAAATATGTAAATCCGTTCAGCGGTTCTGGAGATATGAGATAATAAAGAATATTACATACATACAAGATAAACATAACCCTCCCTTAGCAGTCGGGAAAAATTGCGATCTCATTATCATCATCATCATTATTCTCACCAACTAATTTATTGTATAATATTTTTTAGCTACCGCGCAGAACATGTGTTCCTTATGTGTTAACTTTTATATACATAACTATAGTAACAAAATTTTTTTTTAAGAATTTCAATCTGATCGTCAGATCAGAATCAGTTGTTATCAAAATTTTAATCTACTTTTTTTCATCAGCTTAAAATGACATTAAATTTGCATAAATTATGTAGGAAACAATTTTACGCATGCCCAAACAAGTGCTTAAGTTTTATACGCGGCTGTTATCCATAATATATAATACACCAGATGAACGTCTAACGGGTGAGCAGCAAACTTTTCAAAGTGTGAAGTGAATGCGTCCCAAGTAGTCGATAAATCATTGTTCCCAAAGCTTAGGGATGGTACAGTGGGCAACGCAAGTAATATTCTAATATTATAAAAATACACTTTCATTTTAAAAAAATTCTTCACGCTGTATCCCGCACATAGCAGGGTAGGAAGGAACCTGAGAACCTAATGTTAAAACCCTCTGTTCCCATTAAGACAATTCCGTTCCCCACTTTCCGCCAAATACTGGAGGAATAACGTATTGAGTGACGGAACTCACGCCGCCGTTTGAAAATAATAAATATTTAATTTCTTCGAATGGGAATCTTTCGATTCCCCATTCCCATAACCAGTAGCGTTTACAATCGCACGCTTGTGCCGTTGCGCCAGGACTGGTCTTTTTTAAGACCAGTCCTGGCGCAACGGCACAAGCCTGCGACTTTAATACTCACAAAAATAAGAGTTAGTAATATATGTGGAGCACTGTACAAGATCAGCCCAAATAATATTATCAGGATATAAGCAAGTTTAACAAAGGATGGTTTTACAAAGTGAAGGCAAAAACAGCGTGATCCGTAACATAATCTGACATATTTTTTTTTTGATTGATCTGTTCATATTAATTTGCGTTATTAACTACTACTACTACTACTACTACCTTCACGCTTTATCCCTAGCGGGGTAGTCA
>DWAO01007698.1:0-10001 GCA_018230605.1 Heliconius congener
CGAAAAAATTGAAATATAAATTTAAATAAATGTTTCATCTCCTCGAGTGGGGATCAAACCCACAACCAGTCGGTTTTACATTCACACTTCGTGCCGCTGCGCCACGACTGGCCACAGTATATATTTATAAATATATACCAAAATTAAGTTAAATCAATATTACAAAATATTTGGAAATCAAGTTAAACTATAGCTAATTAACTATTTATATTCTTTACAGAAATTGATTTTTTTTTACATTAAAGTAATATTATAACAATTATATAGACTACAACATTTTTAACTATTGAAACAAATAGCCGAAAATGTTTTATTTTGTTATTTTCAGGGGAATGTAATGTATCTCTTAGAGCTACAATAGAAGGATTAGCGAAACATACGACTGATATTTGTGTAGAAAAACTGACTAGTGCCGATAAAACATTACTTAATGTACAGGTAATATAATCTTTTTTTTTTGTTCAAAGAGTAGACCAAGAAAGTTAGCCAGGTGTTACTTTGAAGAAAAAAATGTGTTCTATATTTAATACGATAACTTTCTTGTCCATCTTTTTTAAGTTTGTTCTTGTATTTGAAAATCTTAGCTATAACATAGCTAAGATTTTCAAATACAAGAACTATATATTTTTTTTTTCATTATTAAATCATCATGGCGCATTTGAACATCGTCTGAGTGTGAATGTGTTGGTTGTGAGTTTAATTCACGCTCGAGAGAATAAATAATATTTAATTAATTTTCATATAATTTCTCCTTATAGACAAAGCGTAGCATTAAGTTGTGAACTCATCAAGTCAACGCGCAATATCTCAAAATTCATATAGAAAGTAGGGAACGGAGTGTCTTAACACTATCTTCTTTTTGTCTAACCAGTTAAACTACTACATACGAACATCAAGACGAAAAACATTCTTTTAAAATATATAATTTTTTTCCAGGAAAGTATGAGAGCTACAAACGCAAACCTAACACTAGCAAGAGCAAGACTAAAGCAAGTGCACGCGGAATTAGAAAAGGCTAACTGTTCAAGCGCATTGCCTACTGTGAAAATTAAATAATTCTTTATTATAATATCCTATATTATATGTTATATTAATAAAAAAATTGTTTTATGTGTTTTTGTTTATTTCATTGCCTTTAACCATTTTTTTGTAAGTAGATATTGCAGAAATAAATGTTTCTGGTTCCAATTTTCGTTTTAAAGGTATTTTAGCTTAGTGAATCTTAACGTATTTTTCTCTAAGCTAGTCACTTTTCTCATAATATGATACATATTGTGACTTTTCTAGTAAGATTTCCTAAGTTTTACTAAAAGTCAAACTACAAAAAACACTAACTTACTCTAATGAGGTTGTTAGCATATACTTATATTCTTTAAGTGAATATAAATAATATTTTTTTCTATAGTATCACATTCTATGAATAGATTCTATATCTACTTTAAATACAAAACTTACAACTAACATCATAATCTGGGGTTTGGGGACTGGTGCTCCACCGTGCACGTGCTCGTGGCCCGAGGCGATGCGTTGACGACGCCTTTAGAAAAAAAAAATGATATACTTTCTATTGTTAATTATGAGAGTGAAATAACTTGAAAATCTAAATGTTGATATCCATTTTATTATATTTTTGATTTCACGATCACGTATCATTAGCGGGGAAGTCAGAGAGAAAGGAGCACCCACGATCTCTGCATCTCGCGAAAGAGTTCTTTCGGCTTGATCACTGTCATCAACCTCATCGTACACCCCCTGCACATGGCGGAGGGTCCTCATGCTTTCTGACCTTCCTCTAGTATCGTCGATACTGTGTTTTCGGAGTTCAATTTCGGAGATACCCCCACCTCTATTAACATTCACTCTTGCTTCACAAATATGTTTGCCTCCTTTCATCACTGACTCTTACTAACAAGCACTTCCTTTTTCAAGCTGATTGAGACAACCTTCCTTTATAAATTTGTGTAGGTATCTCTTCATTCCAGATTTATTTATTATCGTTTGATTAATATAATAATAAAATAAAATTAAGAAAAGTCGATTTCTTCAGAAAAAAACAAAAATACCTACTAAAAATCATTTGAAATCTTTTTAGTACTTATCTAACTATCAAACGTACAATTAACTTCAATTAAAAAATTGTACAGATTTATATTCATTTTAAAAAATCCGTCAATATTTCAAAATGATATAATGACTATTATAGTTTTTTTTAATATCAAAAAATCTATAGTTTCAGAGGATATAAAAAAAAACTAGGTTCTTTAAATGTTTTGGCAGCTCACCTATTAATATAATGAATGATAAATGTTTTTAGATCACTTGTGAATTTAATTCGTGAGTAATTTCGACATAGCGGCCCGGGACCTGCCTGAAAATATGTTTTGTCAGAGAAGATTATTAAGAAACTTACCAAACATATTAAATTTGCGATATGTTTTTCTTTTTTTAGCTTCCCGCTGTATCCCGCACAGAGGGAATTTGGGAAACTAGTGTTAAGACACTCCACTCCCATTAAGACAATTTTTTTATTCCCCACTTTCCGCTGAAATTTGAAAGCATTGCATCTTGAGTAGCGGAAGTCAACGCTGCGTTTTGCCTCGTTACCAGAAGGATGACAATGAAAATATGAAATATTCTTTGTTTTCACAAGTGGGAATCGAACCCACAACCTGTCGCGTTTACAATTGCATGCTTGTGCCCCGTCGCCACGCCTGGCATTGTTTAGTTTTTTACTACTTCTAATTGAGTTCCAGACTTTTTTTTTGTTGATGAAACAATCCGGAAAAATTATTAAGCGTATTAATACCAACTTATTCGTCACTTAGTTTTAATCAAATAGGAAAAAAACAATCCACCGAGTGGAAATCGAACCCAGAACCATCTTAAGTATATTTTGTTGTGTCGCGTCATGATGATTTCTGTGGTATATATATATATATATATATATATATATATACCTTTTTATGTATTATAAATACATAAAAAATTTAAACTTACTACAGGAAACTGACAAGCCACATGACTGCCCTTCCCTTGACACAGTCGCCTGTAGCGCAGTGTGCAGTAAGGGTCGTCTATTGATAACGATATTAGTAGATTCAAATTCAATAATAGGATAGTTGCTTGCCGTAACATGGTTTATAATCTAGAATTAGGGTGAAAGTTCAGAAATATTAATATTTATTATTTGGGCTTGCTCCAATCTAGTTAAAAACAAAATAGGTTTGTATTATATTAAAATTTTTATAGGATAAAAATTTATAGAAAAGTCTTATATGGGACTTTTATAATGACACACACTGACACACAACATACCTAATTTCATGTGATTTAAAATACATAATTTTATGAGTAGAAAATAACACAAGAAATATAATACATTTTTTGCATAATAAGTGTCTAAAAAATCAAAATAGCAAAACTTTGACTAATACAAGTCACTATGACAGAATTACAACAGAATATAAAAACAATATAATCGTAAAGTAAAGAGGAGTCGTGACGCAGGGCCACAAGGGTACGAATGTAAACGCAACGGGTTGTAGGTTCCATTTCCACTCGAGGAAATGAAATATTTAATACTTTCATTTCCTGTATTGATTTAACTACATTCTAGAAAAAAAAAACGTTAGTTAACATACATATAATGAGTACATCGTATGTGGTATAGAGCATTGTATATACAAGTATTTTTTCCTACCAGTTTAAAATTATGCAGAAAGTAAGCAATCTCTCTATCTCATAAAATTCGGGAGATGCGGCCTAGTAAATTCACTGGAGGTTGCGATTAAACGTTCAAAGGGTACATAAAAAATAATAAAAGAAAAAACTTCGATTAAATTTTATTATGAAATACAATAATTTATATGTCAGGATATTTACAACGTTACGACTTACCTAACTTATTTAATATATACGACGACGATGACGTCATACAAATTGTACACGATAGTGGGGAAAAAAACTAGCGCTAGGCTTCAATCAAATTTTCAATCTATACAATCGTAAGAGTTGTATCAAATTGTGTTAAGTAGTTTAAAATGTCGACTGCCACTGGTTATATACGTTTAAGACTTATTTAAAACTAATTCATAATAATGTTAATACAAAAAATGTTCATGATTATTTAATTTTCATACGCATCATTCAAATTAAATGTAAAATATGTATGTATTTTCGACTCGTCTGTGGCAGTCAAAACGTTAATTCAAAACTAAACAGCTTTAAAAATAATATTTTGTAGAGTCCTTAAGTGAATAGCTACTTAATATAGTTTTTTTTTCTAACAAATAACATGGCTGAAACATTAAATAAAATAACGGATTCGTTACAGGCCGAATGCTATGGGACCGTTGGTCGTAAACGATCAGAAAGGATTCTGTTCTTTTTGCAAAGCGGCGTTGAGTCAACCACTTCCACGAAGGCCACACAACACGAAATTCCTGAAGAATGTGCTTGAAAGTGGGGAATGGAGATGTCTCCAGGAGCGGAAATCTTGTGTTAGTAATTTAGAATCCCAGGCACCCTCTTTCTACCCTGCTATATGCGGAATACAACGAGAAGATAAAAAAAATATTTTAATATAAAAAAATCGGATTTCAGGTACCTACAATTCTAGAAATATTTAAGGATATCTGTTCACTTAAGGACATTTAACAAATGAAACCCACGTTATTTCATCATGGTTCACAATTTAATATATTTCTTTTCCCTAGTTATATACAAAAAATATAGCTTAGGTGGAAAATTGTTCTATTTTTTAAATATTATTTACATTGTACAATTGAAGTAG
This sequence comes from Heliconius congener, assembly GCA_018230605.1. NCBI lineage: Eukaryota > Metazoa > Arthropoda > Insecta > Lepidoptera > Nymphalidae > Heliconius > Heliconius congener. Next base: position 4,793 of record DWAO01007698.1, read on the forward strand.
ACGGAAAAAACTAAAATATGACACAAAAATAGGACGATTATATATGAAAGTTTGAAACTAAAGACTATTCAATGTATGCTTATGTATGTATGTACGTATAGCTATAACTATTAATTATATTGAAAATATATAAATTGTGACCCAAGTATTATTATTGTATAACTTACATATGTAGTTTCAATTTATACAGATAATTATTTCATTATTGTAACAGTAGATATTGATAATTGTTCTTTATAAGGAACCATTTTGAATTCATTTATTGTTTATGTTAAAAAAAAAAATTAAAACATAATGTTAATAATAGAAAACAAACGTAGACTAAGAAATTAGTCATTTAAAGATTTTTTTTTTATTTCATAGAATATCATCAGCACAGATAAGAAATTACGAATGTCACTCAGTAATACCACAGATTAAAAACACGCAGAAATGACACATAATCGTTTTTTTTTATTGCTTTCCGCTGAGCATGTGTGAGGTAGACTAATGTGAGCTAGGTTTATTAGTTAGTGTGTAAGAAAGAAACAAAAATCGTTATAGTGAAAAGAAAAAGGATTGAATTATCTGCAGAAATTTTAAATAATTATAAATATAATTTATTATAATTGTAATTTTAAAATAATAGTAATACGGCTAAAATCTTAATAAAGATAAATAATTTTGATTGAAATGATAATTTATTTACGAATCAATTAAACAAAAAATACTTAAAATAAAGTTGAGTACACCAACGGTCTAACTTAGTTAATAGAAAAATGCAGATAATTAAATCTTCTTTAAATGTTGTACTTAGAGAGGACAATCAGCAAAAGATAATTAATCATACAAGTATTTTGTCTCTTATCGTGACTGCCTGTAAAGGTATTAAAATGATCAATTAATGTCATTAATTAAGAAATTGAAGTAATATTATGATATATTTTTTTTTCAATATAAAATCATCTGTGTTTACAAAAATCACAAAACCATTTTGCTTTTATTACGATATATTTATGTTATTTATTTAATTGAAATTAAAATTCCATTTAACTTATATTTTTATTAATACATTGCTTGTGAGGCAGTTATCAATTTCGTTATTTCTTATCAATTAAAATTAATAATTAATTATACATAAAATAAAAGGAAACAAAACTTATAAGCTAAATAATAATTATTGTTAAACTGAATTCTACCAAATATGGTAAAGAATTTTATATATTTTTTATAATATAACTCTATTGAATAGTTATTTTAAAGAAAGATTGAATAAAAAGTATCTATAGAGCGAGATCATTACATAATAGAGAGGTTGAGTGCTAGCCGTCTAAACAAAAGTGGCATAATTCAAGTGCGACTGACAATACTGACATTTGGTTATTAATTAATTATATAATGGCCATTTGAAAAAAATTAATCAAATCTTATATTATTATCAAATTCATACTTCTATACGAATGTCATAAAGCTGAAGAGTACGTTTAGTTGAACGCATTAATATCAGGAACAACGGATTCGATTTGGAAAAATAATTTTAGTTTGGATAGCCCATTTTGTTGCCGAAGGTTATATTTATATTATCTAAATCATTTCAATGTAACGCACTGTACCTGCGACCTCCTCCAGAGTTACCTCCTTAACTTAGACTGAATAATGTGTCTTATATAACTTGCAGGCGAAGCCTCATTAAAAGTATAGTAAGTCAATACACACATTCTAAGATTCTTTAAGTCGCTCTTAACCAAATAATTATAAATACATTCTTTATATTGCTAAACGAAAAGTATAAGTTATATAATTATGACGTCACTTGTTCGTAATATTTTCGTATAATACATGTATATATTATGTTACTTTTGTATCTAATGAAAAATTAATAGTGTGAATTATACCACTTTCGTCTACACCATTGAGTAAACAGTTTTAAATCAAAAGATAAAAAGTAAAATGTCCTAAATAAAAACTAGCATAAACACTTTTGAAAACTGAAAATGTTCATACATAACGATAAAAGCTCATCCTCATATTACTTTGTTCTTATTTCCTACAATTTCATTATTCAATACGATTCTAAGCGAATTTTGACATTAAAAAAAATATTTAATCACTAGCATTTTTACTAGAATAGACCAAAAAAACTATTGAAAATGTCAAAATTCGTTTTACTTTTCTTTTCGAAAAGAAATATATTTCATTATTAATCTATAATTATGACTGAATAAAATATTTGTAAATCAATATGTTAATAATTAATATCTTTTAGTAGAACAAAGTCGTATATACTAAAAGCATTAAACTTTAGATTTTGCTTCAAGAATATAGATTATATTGATATAATAAGAACTGTCATTTATTTGATTACATATTATAATATGCAACTAAAGCATAAATATTTTCTTTTTTAAAAGTTCTGTACGTCAAACTGAAAAAAAAACCTGAATTCTTATAGTTACTTTGTAGTCTGTCTGTCTGTGTGCCACGATCATTGTTTTTTATGTATATAGCAGCCATGTTTAAGACTTTGTTCTACAAAAGTATAAATTGAATATATTGGCAGTAGACAAATTATACAAAATAAAAAATATAAAATATAGTAATTATAGTAAAACTAACGTCTCCTAATAATTGATATTATCTCGATTACAATACTTTATTACTATGACTATACAAAATATAAATATGTTACTATGCTATAATAGATAATGTTGTGGGCGAATTTAAAAAATATTTATAAAAAAAAACCGGCCAAGTGCGAGTTGGACACACGCATGGACGGTTTCGTACCGTTGTAACCCTTAAATCTTAATTTTAATCAGATTTTTAGCATTTGTTGTTATAGCGGCAACGTAAACATATGAAGGCCCTTTTTTACCCTTTGGGCACATAACCCATATATAATAATACTGTATACTGAATTAAATAATTAAATATACATACATATATATAATGAAAAATAATTACACATGTATCATATACATATATTACAAGTATGATATCGTTATTAAAAAAAAACAATTTTATTTAATGTCTAAAACAAGTGAATTTAAAGAAGGAAGAACAAAGTGATGACTCACTAAGAAGTCACTATTTTTGTACTCACTTATTTTGGGCAAAAAAGTAAGTTAACGTTTTATTTGACACAAGCAATCTCTGCTATGTTAGAAATATTAAAATATATTAATATAAATTCCATTTATGTGTAATTAATAATCAAAATAATTATTATTTAATAATTATTATTTAGTAGCTGTCAACATACCCATGAAGAGAACCACATAAATATATATACTAAATTATATCAATATGTTGACAACTTCATTGTATCAAGCTATTTCTGTTTCCACAGGTATCTATGAAAACTGGAGTCATTTTTGACGAAGTACAGTCTTAATAGCTATTATATAATACATGATACATGAACGAAGTCGCCATTTCGATTTCAAATTTTATATCATTTCGAAATATATTAACAAATATAAAAGGTCTCATATAAATATTTTTAAATTCGTCACAACATCAATATAATACCTAAATGTCTTTAATTAAAGACTTTTTACACGATTTACACTTCAGTCGTAAGAAAAATATAAACGTTGCTTATTTACAAGTGCTATATAAGTGATGAATAATAAAAATAAAAATAATATCCACAGATAATTAGTAAATAAATTATAATTAATAATTAAATAATTTTATAAAAATGTCATGTTTAATTTATTATAATATTTCATTTACATTGTAATATATTTAATTCAATTTACTTTAAGTATTGAAAAATCTAACTTAAATTTTCTAATCTAAATTTTCGTTCGAAATGATTAGATCTAATTTTAGAAAAAATATATTCGACTTTGTTTTGCAATTGTAAGTATTAATTTCGTCTTTAAAATGCATTTACAAATAAAAATATTTACGTTGCTCAGAATACAATAAAATGATGAAATTTTAGAATAAATTACGTATTAAATAATTTAACTGAAAATAAATAAAAAAATAATGTATGTATGTTTCGTTAATACTAAAATTGTGATGGTATCGTTGTTAGTTAAAATACTTCGATTAGTCAAAAAAAAATCTAGAACTTTCTATCAACTAACCAAAGTAATAAAAAAACGAAGCACCTAAGAAATAACAAACGTTATAATTATACAAAGTGATGTCATTTGATTGGCATAAATGCATTTGGCAATCTTTTGAAGGGAAGCGCGATCTCGAATTCTCTATTTACATTGGTTGTCTCGCCTCCATCTGTAAGAGACGCTTCGATCAGTACACAATGGAGTTTAAGCTCACGATGGGGTTTTCTTATTTATTTTGTAAGTTATCAAAATGATTTTGTCAAATGTGTGTAATTTATTTAGTCAGTAATTGAGGTGGCGTACCTGTCGGCGTGCGCGGCGACGGCCACGGCGACGTGCGCGTGCGCGTGCGCGTGGCCCAGCGTGACGAGCGCGGACGCGAGCGCCAGCCCGCCCAGCGGCGGCGCGCGCCCGCTGCCGCCCGTGGGCAGCCGCACCAGCAGCGACAGCACCGCCGCGCGCCCCGAGCGGCACGGCTCCAGCGCCACCGGCGCCGGCACGCCGCCACCTGCCGCCCGTGGCACGTTACAGAGTGTTTACGCTTATTTATATACAACGAAAAAAAACACAATGAATGTAATATGTTTAAATTATTATACATATTGCGTACAATATGTCTAAATAACAAATTTGATTAAAATGTTAAGCAAAAAATACATCAAATATTCACCCCCACTTCCTCTCTCTAATTCGATGCTAACTTGACTAAAAGGCCGCGACGCCATTTGCTCCATCTCCACAAACAATCGCTGTCTACGTCTGTACAAATCGTATCTCTGAAAAACATTAATAATATTAATAATTAGATGATATAAATTAGACCATCTTAATCATATCATGCCAAAATTTTGAAATATTTATATGATTTTTTTAGCGTTATATTTGGCCTCTCGCTGTATCATGCACGAAACAAGGTAGGCTGAGGGAACCTGGGATCCTTATGACACTTCAACTCAAGTTACAAATACACGTAATTTATCTATATCTTGAATACCACATGAGTGAGATTTGGACACACACAAATAAAAACCAAATAAAAGTATCCAAACAATCACAGAACGAGACATTCAGAATTCTTTTTTGTGGAAAAATAAAAAGTAAATTTCATGTTAAATTTAAGTTTTTTCTTCTTTTTTGATGAAAAAAGA
>DWAO01007699.1:0-10000 GCA_018230605.1 Heliconius congener
TATACGTTTTCTAATTAAATATTTATCTTTCCTAAGTGTGGATTAACACTTTAAACATGTTTAAAAAAAAAAATCTACATTTACTTTAAAAAAAGATATGGCCGTTTATATCGCAAAAAATGGCACGATAAAGGGAATCAAAATTAATAGAATACTTAGGGTTGATCTAGAGCTATGAAATTTGGCAGGTAGCATCTACAGGTCGTACTTAAAAATAAAAGCCTGAAAAGGGTCCTTTTGGTATTAAAGCCGCTAGTTCAAGTGAGGTATCAGATGTAAGGGCTCTGGCTAAAATAAGCTTGAATTTTAGAAAAAGCTCTAGACCTCCAATTTTTGTACGGACCCTCGGTGGTTGAGCCCGACTCGCGCTCGTCCGGTTTTTTTTGATACAGAATTTTTGTCTCTTCACCACTTTAAATGAAAACACAGTTTAAGTCAAATCGACAACAATCCAATGAAAGCGTCCAAGAAATCCATCGCACACGCCTCATTCACGAAATCGAGTCGTAGGTATTGGCGAACTAACAAAAAATGAACGTAGTTTATGTTTATTATAGAAAATAGGTAATTGCGTAAAATAGAACGACAGATGTCCCTTTCTCGTTCTGTTTTTATGTTCCCTTTCTTCGTTCTCGTTCTTCTGTTCGTATGTTTTTTGAGAATTAAAAGTTTCGTAGTATAACATGTTTACATTATTGGTATTTATACACAACTGCCTCATACGTAATACAGTATGGATAATTTTTTTTTTTATTTCTCTTTGTCCATTTACGATCAGCCCAGCAGCTATAATTAAATTTTATGAGTATCTTTAATTGTTATTTTTTGAGATGAGCCCATCCTCTGATGCGTCATCTCATTCAACAATAATGCTTCTTTAAATTGTTCGCCTTAGTCGATGTATGCTTTCATCGATATTGATCAGTGATCTTGCAAGCTCATTTTTATGATGTTCCAATTTAGTTTTGCATGTGATACATGATATATTTATTTGTTCCTTGACGGTGGGCATTTCAAAATATTCGTGGACTTCTGTATGTCTTATGAACCATGAAGCACTAGCAATTATTTTCAAATTATTTCAAATTTCAATATGGCTAATAAAATTAAAATAATCCTACGTCTAACCTGTTGACGGATCTTGATATTTTTTTAAGTACGGCTTTGAAATATTTTACCCTATATGCTGCTAAAAGAATCGAACGAATGAGTGAATGAATGGTTGAGAATGAAACAAAAAATTAAGGAATAAACAATGAATAAAAGTGTAGAAAAAACAATACCGTATTAGCACTACTATCCTCTTGACCGTCCTCAGGTTGCAGCTCGGTGGGCGCGTGTTCATATCCCGCTCGTAAAGTGAAAGCGCTTAAAGGAACCAACGCTAGCTCCAGTCTTTGTTGTTTTCTATCTAGAACTTGGACCCAGACACTAAAAACATAAAACAAATAAAATATTAATGGACAATTAAAGTAAACAAGAGATAATAAATAATAATAAGTAATAAATAAAGTACGGTCGACGAATTGTGGCCGCCCTGAAGTAAGCCGTAGATCTGCGCAGATTTCATTTTAGGTTTGTTTTTACTTTTGTTTATTTTTCCCGAAAAATTTGCTTCGAACAATGCGTAATACTTAAGACTATTACTTCAGGGTTGGCACACCACATTGACCGTTTTGTATATAATATAAAGAACATTTTAATGATGATGGTGTTCAGCGTTGTGGGTTCGATTCCTACTCGGGGGATTATTTAATATTCATAAAATATTTTTTTAATTTTCCTTTTCGGGTACTCTCTGCCTGGTAATAAGATAAAGCTCAAAGTTGGGTTGCGCCCCTCAATCATCGCGAAGGGGGTGGTGTGCGTGGTGATTAGAGTGTCTTAACACTAGATTCCCTCTGCCTACTCCACTATATCAGTGATGCAGCGTGAAATTTAAGTACTTACTAATCGCCACAAGGTGTCCATCCGATCCTGGCCAAATACTCAAACCAAGGGAAGGTTTCTTTCAAAGACTGTTTTAGTTCATACCATCTTATGTCAGTCACTTCCATTAAGTCGCTGATTTCTTGAGCTGAAAGTTAAGGAAAATCTATAATATTAATATAAATTTGAAGAGTGCGTTAAGTAACTAACTGTTTGATAGTACATTTATCGAAATAGACTATAAGCTATATTATATGACGTTAATCGTTTCGGAAATATTAGAATATCAAAATTGAATATAACTAAAACTTGTATATAATAAGCTTTTAGTTCTTTGAATTTGATCACGAATCCGAAGCCGAAGATAAATGCTAGCAATACATAAATTATTATTATAAACGTTATTGCAATAGTAGTATTGGTAACACAATGTATCGGAAAGTAGGGAGCGGAGTGTCTTAACACTAAGTTCCCTTTACTTATCCCACCTTGCTATATGCGAGATACAGCGTGAATTTAAAAAAACATATGCTACTATAGTATGTAAAAATAAACCTAATGAAATTTTACTCAAAATAACTAATTTCATAATCTGGCACGCGGTATCACTGTAGTGTCAAAACACTTCGTTCTCCGCTTTCAATATTTGTAATTAATATATGTACATACATTGCGAAGACATCCCTGATTGACCTTCTTGATAAACATCCAAAACAGTCTGGTTCAATGGCGCCTTTTGTAGTTTAAAAGTAACTAATTTGAGTACAGACTTAGCGTTTGGCGTGCCGGCTCTGGGGAACCTGGAAAATAAAATATCGAGACGCGATGGTTGTGGGTTAGTGGGAATCACGCTACGGTAAAACTGTTTCATATAAAATTATACAAAGGTTGATTATAGATAAACTAATACATAGATAATAATGGCATAACTCAACGCCACACATTGTCAATCCCGTACATAAAGGAAGATTTTTAGGGTTCTGTAGCTTTTAAAGCAAAAAAGAACCCTTATAAGATCACTTTGTTGTCCGTCCGTCTGTCTGTCTGTCTGTCTGTCTACTACATTTATTTAAAACAAAGATATAGCCGTTTATAAGTAAAAAATATCCGTTGATATTGCAACATTATAAAGGGGATCAAATTAATAGGATACTACCGGATCTGACCTAGAAATATGAAATTTGGCAGCTAGCATCTACACGTAGTACCAGTTCAAAAAAAGAGCTAAAAATTATAGATTTAAAGTTAAATTCTAAAAAATAATAGCCTTTAAAGGATATTAAAGCCGCTAGTTAAAGTACAGTATCAGATGAAAGGGCTCTAGCTAAGCTAAGCCTTTTTTATTGAAAAAATTTTTTCAATATCAAATATGGAGTACGTAGATTTTTTTATTCTATATATGAACTGGTGACCTCTCTCAAACAAGAACTTACCTAAACTCTTCCACTTCACCGCTGGAACTCTGAGACGATGGGAAACTGAATATTTTCACTTCACTCTCATCCACCTCTTCAAATACTATTCGAAATACATCATCTAGAAAAATAAGTAAATTAGTAAATATAAATATTTTTTTACTTTTGTATCCCACATACAGCGGGGTTGGCAAAATGAACCTAGTGTTAAGACACTACGTTCTCATTAAGACATTTTCACTCCAGAATTTGGTGGAAAGAAATACCCACTTTCCACCGAATTCTGGTGGCATTTCGATTGGCGGAACTTAAGGCCGCTATTTGGCTCGTTGCCAGAGCAAGGATATGAAAATATTAAATATTTCATTTTCTCGAGTGGGAATCAAACCCACAACCTCTCGCGCTTACAGTCTCACGCTGGGGCCCCTGCTCCAAAACTGACATCGAAAAAGCCTCGAAAAAGACAACGTCTGACTGTAAATGTACGTTGTGGGTTCGATCCCGAACATTATTTTCTTGCTCTGTAAAGACAAAGTTCAGCATTGAGCTCTACCAATCAAGAAGCAATGTCTCAAATTAGGACGGAAAACGTAGGACAGAGTGTCTCAACACTAGATGCAGTGTGTCTTACCATCTCTAGCAGGCTGCCACCAGAAGCCAGTGTACCTGGAGAACTCCTCCTGAGTCACGTAGCAGGGCACGCCTGCCTGACACGGATCGTCTGCTAGCCTAGAAAAATAAATGTTCGCTGTTTCTGCCTACACCGCACAAAGCGGGGTAGGCAGGGGTTTAGACACTTAGGCTCCTTATTTTCCGCGGAATTCTGGAGACATTGCGTGTTGAGTGGCGGAACTCAACGCCTCGCTTTGCCTTGTCCCTATAGCAAGGATATGAAAATACTAAATATTTCATTCCAGCTAGTAGGAAATGAACCCACAACCATTGCGTTTACATTTGCACATTGTGTCCCTGCGCCTCATCCATATGTGTTCAATAAGAGAATCCATGTCATTGATATATTTATATTATATTAGTTGCATTTTTTTGTTGCATTCCTTCCTGGGCACTTGTATCATAAGCGCTCTGACCAACCATACGTTCTTATCGAGCTACGATAAAAATGTATGGTTTCCAAAGAGGCGAGGGTTCAAATCCAACGTTCAAATGTTCATACGTTTTCTTAAGAAATAATTAATGCCTTACCTATCATCTCTTCCCTTGCAAGCATAAGTCAACCTAGCAGGCCTCTTTAATATATCTCCGGCAAGCCATATATCACCTCGGGCGGCGTGCGCCACTAGCGAGGGGCTGGAGGGGCACATGGCAGGAGTTAACGGAGCACCCCAGCCCGTGCTTAACACTCGCGGCACTAGAGGTGGTGACTGGAAGAGACAGCAGAAAGTAACTTCACGTTATAGCAAAAATCGATTATAGCAGGAGCTTACACTGTGAAAGTAAAGAATACAGAGAAGTTTTCATACAAAAAAATAATTTATTCTGGCGTATGGGAAAGCAATGCATATTTATTGTTATATCTGCAATCAAACGCTGTTCCATCACAGCCTCAGTTTGTTAGTATATATGGTACCAGCAAAGTATAATTTCGGTATTCTTTCGGTGTAGCTGCGTTGGGTATGAATTACCAATAAAAATCTATATAAATGGCAAGAGAAGAAACAAGTCGCAACATGTTTATTGCCAGCCTGCCCGCGCGCCTTCCTCTCTTGCGTCTTATTCCCAGCTGCGTATTCAACATTTTATAGAATACCTAGGCAAAATATAAAATAAATAATATGTCATACATTATCTTCACGTTTTCTAGACATTGCCGAGCTATTGTATTGAATAAAGAACTCCACCATATCCCTAGCAGTACGTCCTATAGTCAGTCAGTATTGTTAATACAAAATTCATATTTTTTTTAATATACAATTATTTCATAAACATATAAATTTTTCACTTCCATCGAATCAACATACCTGATTAGACTCTTCTTCGGCCACAAACAGTGAAGACGCACAAGGAAACAGTACCCTGCCAGTTTTTTGATGTAGTTCATACGATGCTATCCCCCATCCGGCGACCCTCTGCCGTTCCCATAACAATTGTTCCTCACGCGACCACTTGCCTGACGACACTCCAAGAGCCACATTTGACTCTATTAAAGGTTTCCAGTCTAATCTATTGGACAAATTAAATAATAAATATTAGTTCTTCTGTTATATGAATTTGGATTTTTAGAAAATTATTGCCGCCGGTATCAGAGTTAATGGTACCTTAGCCAAATTTATAGACAGTGAAATGTCAGCACAGCTGCATGTTTGGCCATACACATTACACAATGCAGTGTTGGTACTAACCCTGCTATACAGCAGAGAAACATGGGTTTTACAGAAAAAGAATGAAAGAAATATGAATGCTGTGGAAATATGATCTCTCCGAAGGATGAAGAGTAATGAAGAAGAATATGATCTGGAGGTATGGAAACAACTACCACTCTTTCTATAAAAAAAGATATATAAATGAAATGTTAGTGGTAAGAGGTATGGGTACGCCTCAGTTGACCTTCAAAACCCAGTACCAGTATTTGCTCTGATACCAAAATTCAGATACAAATAAGGTTGTTGACTGCACTAATCTCAGAAACTTTTTAGTTAAATTATCTAGGAAGGCTATGATGTAAAATATTGCCTATACAACGTTGATACATTAATCATTTCAACCCACTGTATCTGCAGTCAAAGTGCCATCCAACAATTATAATGTGCAATGTACCATAAACAACTCTTAAGGTATGAATAGATTACGACACTGTACACAGTACACAACACAACTGTCTCCAATTGCAAAATTGATAGTGACACAATAATTAGTGTTGCATCTGAGGCTATCTAGGTCTAGTGTAGTTGAATGTTTATGAACAGGTTTAACAATTTCAATGCACTGCACTGGATACAATAAGCACATTACATTATCAACAGCAATGCACGAGTGTGAATAGTTCAGACACAATTTCCATTTTTAATGCACTTTCAAATAGACATTACACAATATATCCATACAAATGTAATCAGTAAAAACATTAATGTCTGACATTTGTCTTGATTTTTGTTGTAGTCCACTGGTACCAATGGGATGTCTTAGCATGTGGATGTAAAGTGGGAAAATAAAAAAAAATTATAAATGTAAATATCTTAAACTTTTGAAATGATATAATTAATTCCATAATTATAAAATAATGCTATAAATTTAAAATCAGATAAAAATATTATAAAATTTTCTTGTAAAAACATCCAACAATCCTTTTTTTGCATATTTTTAGCACACTTAAACTGTAAATACTAAAATTATAATATAACATTTAATATACATATAATAATTAATTTACATACAAAATCAACAACTATATATGATAATATAAGTAAAATTTTTGCTTGTAAGCCATTGTTTTTAATGTAAATCAAGTAGTAAGCAATATGAATTGGAAAAAGTTTTAAGAATTTCAAATAGCAACAGTAATATAATGGGATTTTCAGTTATTATATTTATGTTTTAATTTAAAAAGACTTCTTGTATAGTAAATATAAAAACTGTCAATAAAAATTTGCTCACACACCTTGCATTACTGGGTTGTTGGGAAGGATTGATATCAGTATACAGAAGGGTGATCTCCCAACCGTTTTGCGGCGTTCTTAAGAAATATATCCTCACTTTACCATTGCTGAGTTTTCTAAATGAAATAGCCATCGGAACCATCGTTGACAAAGACGATAATTCTTTTCTTAAATCGTGAACCGCCTGTCTCACTTCAGCCCAGCTATATCTTTTCGGGGGTCTATCAAATATCGACGCAATTCCATCACCAGCCTCTCTCAAATCCATTTTATAAAATCAAATAAAAAAATTATATATCGAAAATCCCTTGGCATGACGGCTCAAAAACCGGGAGCCATTTAATTCATTCGTTTATACTTGATTAATATATTTATGCTAATAACATTGCTAATTGTAAAATTTGAGTGTCATTATATTAAAGAATTACGTGATAATTGTGAATATTTTGTCTAAATTGAGCCAACACACTGCTTTTTGACTTTTCTTGCCAAATGGCACAGATTACAGATATTGAAAAGAGTCCGCCCATCGCTCACAGATATATGACAAGTGTCAAACACAGCTGATATAAAATATCACATATTTATAATCTGTAAAAGTTACAGTAATTATAATTACGTAAATATTAGTCAATTATTGTAATATTTTATTTTCTATAAAAAATAATTTGTAAAAGTTGATAATTTATGATTTAGAGCATTTTTATTGAAAACCTTTCTATTATTCTCTTAATTCTTTATAAAATATATGTATTTATGTAATATATGTATGTAGTAAAATAAAAATAAATAAATCAGTATTGTATTCTAATAAAAATTATTTTCTAACAAGAACTAATTTAGTTAACTTTAAGAAATTACATCGCCGGATATGACAACATTTTTTTCTCAACTACCGCAGTTCCGGCAACAATTGCCGCCGAACTGTCAATGGTGAAAAACATGTCGATGTCTTTATAATCAGCGGTCTCTTGTTTTCCTTTCCTCGCTCGGCGTTTATAATGGCACCAGTGTCTTTTGTGTTGCGGACTTGTGGGATATTAATTTACTTTCTTATACAAGTGAATGCGTCAAAGAATTTAACTGTAGAACCATGGATAGTGTCGTTTAAAGTTGAAGCTAAATCGTGTTTAGATAATAAATGTAAATATTTATTGTTGGTGAACGGTGGTGAATTTTTAGGGCATTATTCTTGGAGACTGACGTCTATAGACGGAGTTAGAGGCAGCAGTTGTGATACACTATATCCTAATTATGAATTAGCCGAAATCGAAACTGCACAGTGGTTTACTAAGGTAGAAATAATAGTGCCTAAAATTGATGATAAATTATATTTTTGTTTACGCCATGAGGTGAGAAGGAACACTCCGGTTGGTGGGCAGTGGGTTCATCAAGGAAGCGATTTATTTTTGCATCGCAAAGCTGATGGAGTCTCATTAAGTGGTGATAATGAGAGGTGAGAAACTACATTTTTTTATGACCAGGATATAATTAAAAAAGTTAAATGAGTCATAGATTTATGTAACTTATCTTGTTAATATTATGCATTTCATAATTTTTTCAACAAATTATTGTTGAATATTTTTACAAATACCTTCTTTTTCTTAAAAAAATATATTATTGTAAAATAATTACGTTTTAAAGTTATTAAATAGATAAGTAGCTGACATGATTTATAATTAATTTATGCTGCTTAGACATTAGTAGTACACAAACATCAATAAATATTCTGATATATTTATATTAATTTAGCATTATGACATGAAATAATAATATAACTATAATGAATGTCTATTTAACAATAAAAGTATGAATAAATATTTAAATTATAAGATTTTGTTAAATACTAATTACATATGTTATTTTAATATTTATTTACATATTGCATATATTATTGTAATTTTTTTTTTCTACTTCTATGATGATTCTTCTTCTATGATTGTTGCAAATTCAATTCATAGTGGCGGTTAACAAAACAGTCATCTAATTACTGAACACCTTGCAACTTTAAAAGTAAATTGAAAAATATTAATCTATTAGTTTATTATGAAAATATTATAGATGCCATTGTAGTGTGTGAATGTAAATGTGATAATTGTGGTGGCACTTCAAGATGTTGAGTTTCTCCACTAATGTCTCCACTACACCAATGTCCAAAATTGTGTAGTGCATTGTAAACAAAATATTTTAACATAAAGTACTTACTATATACAAGATAAAATATGATGAGACCTTACACAATGCACACTTTGTCCTGTTATCATATATCAATCAAGTTACGGTGATGAACATCTTATGCTGTTGTATGTGAAAGTATAAAATAAAACTTGTGGCATATTTTATTGCTCCAATAAAATATTAAATATTTTATTTCATCCCTCTGGTAAAAAGGCAAAATATGGTGTTTAGTTGCACTACTTGGTATGCAATGCCTCAAGAATTTAGCGGAATGTGGCTGACGGAAGTGTCTTAATGGGAAGCGGAGAGTCTTAATACTGGTTCCAGATTCGCTCAGTCTACCCTGCTATATGCAGGATACAGTGTGAAGCTATAAAAAATATAATATTTTTACCTTCATGTGTATTCCACATTAGCACTAGATAATGCAGAGGAGAAACCCAGCATGGAGCCACTTTGTTTAGGGGTGGAATGCAACATAGGGCTTTGTCTGGTTAAGCAAAGCAAAGAAATTAAAATATTTTTTTTGTTTAAGTCAGAAATGAACCCACGACATTGATTCAATGAATAATATACATTCACACATACACAAATAAGCCAAAGTGGTGCGGCGGTTGTTAATTCGATTTCGACTTGTACCAATGAATTTAACTCGAATTCAAAAAGCCATTCGAATCATTGGGGACCCAATAATCTGTGAAGGGATTGATACTTTGGCTTTGCGTAGAGACGTATCCTCACTGTGCATTCCCTATCGCATTTATCATGGGGAGTGCTGTGAAGAACTGTTTGACCTGTTATCTGCCGCCGAATTTTTTAACCGCACAGTACGCCATAAGCTAAAATATCATCCACACCACCTGG
>DWAO01007700.1:0-10000 GCA_018230605.1 Heliconius congener
CTGCCTACCCTGCAGTGTGCGGGATACAGCGTGAAGCTGATTTATTTATTTGATTTATTTATTTTTATAAATATGATTGTTATCCTAAAAAATCTTTGTATATAAAGAGAATATAAACTCTTTTAATGATAAGAAAATAATCGAAATAAAATATGGTATTAAAAAAATTCACTCATATAGTACATAGAATATATTTTTTTCTTTTTTTATATTATTTTCTTTTATATCGAAGAAAAATAATTAAAATAATTATCAGAAAATTTGTTATGTTATTAGTACAATAACAAGATTTTTATTTCTCATGATTTCTCACCATGACACCGTTATTGTGTAAAGTAACTTTTTAAAATCAAACCCTAACTTTTCTCTAACTTCGAGTTTATAAGTGAAAATCACATAGCTGTACGGACGTCATTCCACTTTACCGCAGCGTAAGTGGTATAATGCATCCATTATATGCTGAGCTACGCGAACACGGTGAAGATCTCTAAGTCTATGATACTAAGTTATATCGAGAGGGTGTCCAAGTTCTATGAACGTGGTACTCGAGTCCGTAGAAGCGAGTGACGACGCGCCGCCGATGCATTTTCGCTGCAGTGTACAGTAGGTAAGTATGTCAATGCACTCTAATCCCCCCTCTGTTTTTGCAACCACTTGACAAGTTCAACCTGTCTAGTTTCTGGAAATAGCATCTAGCTCAGGCTCGTCAAATCCAGTCAGGTCTCTTTATATACGAACCCACATGTATAATTCTGACGGTAAATTGGCGAATTATTTTTGGTATATCTATATTATGTAACAAATTTATTATTTTCTAATCTATCACAGATTTTATATATTTACAGTGTATATTAAAACGATATCTACAATTATTTTAATTGATCTTAATAATTTAAAACAGAGTGAAGCTACAAAATTCATCTTCCGTATTTAAACGAACTTCTAGATACATAAATGTAACATATTTGGGTTATCGATTGCCTTATAAATTATGGAAAAGATTAAATAATAGCGGCCGATGACATTGTGATCTGAACTCAATTTAATTGGTACTTAATAGACAATACGCACTACTTATATTCAAATAGAATCAGTTATAAAAATATGCTATACTTATTAAAATAGATGAAAAACTCAGAAGTTTTGTACTATGAATATAAAATTAAACTTAAATTACATAAAAAGATTCACTTTTAAGCTTTTATAACAAATATTTGTAGCTCCATTTAATATTTTTAGGAAGTAATTATAAAAGTCATTTACAATAAACATAATAGATATATTATTATCGCCGCTGCGGCAGACGAGTTCGATACCCTGTCTCGTTTTCATTAGCGTGCGCTACGGAGCGTGGTTACGGCGGAAAAACTTTCTTACACCGCGTTAATGGTATTAGGAAAAAATTAAAAATGTTCAATCTATTTTCGATGATGATTAATAAAATACTTAATTTTTGATAAACATTTTGTGATTTCTCTGATATATTAAAAGGTTTTGTATTGTCTATGACATAAAAAGAGTATTGGATATTACAACATATATGATATTATTGCAGGATTTAAAAATTAATAATTTTGTATACTATTAAAGGTAGAGTCGTATTCCAAAATTTAAGGATAAGCAGTGAGGATACAACGTAGGAACAGCGTCAGCGGCAGGTGGGCGCGTTGGCGCATCGTCGAGTTTCCTATCCGTATCTAGGCGAGTGACAGTAGTGGCTTGCGAAAGTGCACATAATTGGATCGGTGCTTTAGAAAGGGGGTTATGAGTTTGTAGGTGCAACGAACCCGCGTGCATTTTCTCGGGAAGATGCAGTTCAGTCGGCAATGGAAAGCGTTGGTTCCTGGAATCGACGATACATCGACAGCGCCCCGTCACGGCTCTCTCGCCACGCACTCGATATGGCGAAAAGTGAAAATAAATTAACACACTAGCTAACTTATCTACTAGGTAAGGCACGCTAGGCTTAGGGTCATTAAACATCAAATATGTCAACAACTATGAAATAAAATTATAAATCATTTAATAAATTATTTACAATTATTTACTACAATGAAGTGCATGTTAAAATTTTTGTGATTTCGAAAAGTTGTCATGAAAATGAAAACGACGGTTTTTTAAATATATTTGAAAGTATTCAATTATGCACCAAGATCAACACATATGGCAATACGCACTCATAAATGTACATATTAATCGAATAACTATGTTTAATAACTTCATAATTGAATACTTTTAAAATTTCAATACTACACTACTTTTTTCTATTAATAGCTATTAGTCAAAACGACTGCATCTACATTCACATATCCTGTAGGTCACACGTATATGCAATGTTACCTATATGATATGGCATAACAGATATTTATGTATTTTAGCTTCATGCTGTATCCGCACATATCAGGGACAGCGGAAACCTGAGAACTTAGTGTTGGGACTCTTTGGTCGCATTAAGACACTTCCATTCTACACTTTTTTCCAAATTCTCGAGTTTCTGCATGTTAAGTGGCAGAACTCAACCTCACATTTTCCCCGTAACCAGTGCGAGGAAATGGAAATATTAAATATTTCATTCCCAAAAGTGAGAACCGTACCCGCAACCCCAACCGCGTCTACAGTTGCACACTTGTGCCCCTGCACTACGATGGCCATGTATCATATCGTTTAGTATATGTATTTAATTTCTTATTTATATAAGTATCAACTTCATAATTTATATATTTAAAAACTTCAAAGTGACCTCTAATAAAAAAAATAATACTTTGGGGATACAATAAATATCCTTATTTTTATTAGAATTTGATAATAATATGTACAATGTTGAGTTTTGAGTATATCTAACATCTGTTGAGTTTATATATATAATTATTCTTTATTAATGTCGACCTTTGTTGTTGTTGTTTATTCTTCATTATTGTTGATGTTTATTGATGTTCTAACATTTGTTTCTATTTGCAAGAGATTCACCAATAGTCAAAAGAATTTACAAACTCAGTTCAATAATCATATTATACATATGTAGTGATAATACACAAGTCAATAATGAATAAGTTATGCTAACTATAGCATTATAGCTATATAGCATTTTTGTATAATTTTTTTAAAACTATATGGTACATATGTACAAGTATAAACTTTTTATAAAGGAAAATATTTATCATATTTATAAATACTCTAGTAAATTTTTTTTAGATATGGTTTGGCTGATGTTACTGAAGTTTAAACGTATAATAACTCAATTTCATAAGAAGTATTTTCAATTCCAGTAACACAATTTAATTTATAAATATACGTAAATACGTACAAAATTGTTGAGCGTCTTTTTGTTCCACCACTCAACGCGCAATGCCTCCAAAATTCAGCGGAATGAAATGAAGGAAATGAAATATTTAACATTTTCATGTTCTCGGTCTAGTGTCAAGACGAAGCGCGGCGTTGGGTTCTGCCACTTAACACGCAATGCCTCCAGAATC
This sequence comes from Heliconius congener, assembly GCA_018230605.1. NCBI lineage: Eukaryota > Metazoa > Arthropoda > Insecta > Lepidoptera > Nymphalidae > Heliconius > Heliconius congener. The sequence continues at coordinate 3,474 of DWAO01007700.1, forward strand.
CGCGGAAAGTGGGGAACAGAGTGTCTTAACTAGGTTTTCTCTGCCTATCCTGCTACATGCGGGATACAGCGTGAAGCTGAAAAAAAAATCATTATTATAATCACCTGGCCAAAATTTAATCTATTATTGTGCAACAAAAACTTTGATTGTTATGCGGTTCTAACGCAACTGCTAGACGAACGCAACATAACGGGGCCAAAGGGTTACCCGGCCATATGCTCCCGTCCAAATAGCGGATATGGGTTAAGTAATCACAGGAATTTCATTTTTTTTCCACTTCCTTTCTATTTAACCCCTTTCATTAAAAAGTCCCGTAACAGAACACTTTGTTGAATAAAAAGTCGACATTTGCAAGCTTTAGCGGTATGTTAATTGAATTACTGTCAACTGCTGCTGTCGACGAACTGTAATTTTTTTATATCGACGGTATTGTATAAGGTATATTTTATTTATTTAACTGCATTTTTTCAGGTTTATTGTACGTTTATAATTACTGTCTGTTATCAAATATATATATAAAAATGCCAAAAAAAAATATTATCACTACAAATAGATGCATAATATACATGACAAAATATTTACTTAACGAAGTTTATTTTTTCATGAGAAAATTTATTTATTCCTTTTACTATCCCTTTAAAAGATTTTTTATAGCCTTCTACCACAACGACTTCTTATTTTATATTTTGTATCCTAAATTTACATTACACGTCGAACATTATTCTAAACCTCAAATTCGTCACAGTGACTAGATCTGTGTATTTTTTGCGCCTTTGTTTCGTAGGGTTTTGTCGTTCTGAGAAATTGTTATTACATACTATTGATCCCGGTTTACACCAGAAACTGTTACTCAGTAACGGGACAAGCATCAGATATTTTATAAAAAAAATGGTGTGACGTCATAAAGCTCCATACGACAACACCAGTGTCCGTTATTCGTACAAAAGCATCGTAAACAAAGGATCTTCAGTTTGACCACAAAGTAGCTGCTCACTGTACGTTATATAGAAAAAACAGGCAGTAAATCAATCTTAAAACAAAATGAATTTTAAAAGCGTTTCTATTTTTAATATCTATTGAAAATTGTAAATTGTCAACAAGTCTAATAAGTTTTATGTAATTTATTATTTTAAGAATATATATATTTTTTAAGTATAATATTTATGCAATCTAGTCTTTAAGCGTTTAGACCGATTACAGTAATTTTTTCAACAGAAGAAATTACTTATCTCCTAGCTGTAACATATTTACATTCTATATCTATACATTATAAATTCTATACTTATATTCTATGATTAGTTCTAAAACGGTGGTGGTGTGAGAGTAACTGTTCTGATCCCCATGGCTATCCAAAAACTTCACCTATCAATCTAAAAATGCTGTCAAAAAAAAGGACTCAAAAAAAATTGTTGGACTCCATTAAAAGTAAAGGCATGCCTCGGCCCGTCTAGTTCAAAAAAAGGGAAAAAGAAATGACAGTCCCGTTACTATTTCGGTATCCTGCTGCGTAACAATGTGTTTAACAGTAAAATGGAAGAGATTTGGTAGGCTTGACTTGGTGCATCGACCGTTTAAAAACAGCCCAAATTATAAAAATTATGCTCACAATATAAAAACATAGAATATTTACTTGTAATATTTATTTTCTTAAGTAGTTTTATAATTTCTATATCAAGTGTTCTGACAAGTTTAAGCATTTGTAAAGTGTAACTAATTTATACGTCTATACAAATCCTATTATTATAAAGTGGACAAGTTTGTCTGATTAAACGCTAATCTCAGGAACTAGTTTTGGATATTGAAATTGAAGAAAAGGCCTAAAGGCATTGCAAGTTATGATCAATAGGAGTAGAGTAAATTAAAAAAATGTTAAAAACAAATGAGATTGAGAGCTTCTGTAGGAGCGCTGTGTAAATGATTAAAGCTAGTCAAAAATCATGTACGACGAAATTCTTCTCCTTCCAAAGTTCTAAATTTTGTACTCAAAGGTACAACAACATAATGTGTAAGAGAATACTATCAAAAATACTTTTGTGTTAGACAATCCATTTATGGTCCTCCATAAACTATAGACTATACTACTACTTACATCTACTCACAACAGTTTTGTTGTTATTTAGGTATCAAGCTAAACTAGAGAAAACCTAAATATTCAATTCAATTAAGCTCAAATATCTTACGCAGAATATTAGAAGTATTATATTTTTACAATAAAATAAATTTTGACTATATCGGTTATGAATATTTTCAGATTTGCAGTAATATATAAATTGTCATTGTTAATAATAAATTGTCTTATATAAATGTTCTGCGGCTCTTAGACATGTAGACAATGTAGTCTATAAATTACGACGTTTTATAATTTGGAAATCCCATGGAAAATTAAGCATGTTGATATTATTAGTTTCTGTTCTTTTCAGCTAGTAGGTAGGCGGAGGCTAGGCTCCCTAGTGTTAAGACTTTCCGCTGAATTCTAGAAGCATCGATTGTTGAGTGGCGGATCAACGCCGCGCGCCTCGACACCAAAGCGAAGAAATTAAAATATTAAATATTTTATTTTCTCAAGTGGAATTCGAACCCACACAGTCGCGTCTACAGTCACACGCGTGTGTCCCTGCGCCACTATTAGCCTCTTGACTTCTGATATTACCAGCTCAAGTTCATTACATATTAAAGTGTTCCATGACATGTTATAAGTTAATAGATTTATTAGAAAACTAGCACAGACAGTTTCCCATGGATGCCGTTCGCGATGCGCGGCGCTAGTAGTAACTTGCATTGCTAGTAGGAAAGTTGCATATGACGTCGGAAAGTGTCACGTTGAACCATGGTGAACCGCGGCCAAAGTCTTCCGCGGTGCTTGGCCTACTCACGAATTGTCATACTATCAATCCGTCACCATGGCTTTATCTTTGCCATCTTATGGTCGCACTGCCCCTTAAAGAAGTGCTGCGCCTTACCGTTGTACGCTTGTGTCAATCATTTCTGTGACATGATAAATCGAAGTTTTTTATATTAGTGTAGGTGTTTTTGTTGTTGTCCGATTAAGTACAAATTATAAATATTTCATATTTTTGGTCTAAACGGCTAAAGGTATCGGACAAATTTGTTGGTAATATGAAAAAGTCACAAAAAGTTAATAATTTAAATTATAAAAGTAGTTCGTTGACTTTCCATCCAGTGATGTTAATAAGCATTGCAATGAAGGTCATTTGATATCCGAGATTAAATTTAAATACTTTTGGTTAGATTTAATTATATGCAATGAAGAAGTTCCGTACAGGCTGCCAGATATTTAGGCGTATTTTTATATAAACGAATTTCAAATTTAAAAAGTGATAAGAGAAAAATAACTTGTACGTTTAGAATTAATAAGCGTAAAATAAATAATAATAGAAAAGGAAGTATCTGAAAAAGCTCTCTGCCTAACATGCTGTGGAAGATACGTGGAGTTTAAGTATATTTTTTTCTCTTATATAGGGTTATCATTTTGTCTCTTTATTATTTTCTTAACAATAAATTTTATTAATTTATAGCCACAAAATTAGTTAAATTTAGTTTTGTTTTAAACTAAAGCGTAGACTAGTAAATATAAATAATAGAACAATTCATTATAAGAAATAAGACAGCGATGCTTGTCGAAGAACGTCGCGTTTTGTAACATTTTATAGCGAAATAGAGGTCAATGACAAGGCCTTGCTTGCATCAACATCATTCCGATTCGATCAATAACATTTTTTGATTGTCGTAAAGTAAGTACATACTTAGGTGTATTTCCAGGAAGTATATAAATAATTGTACCATTACAAAAGTAAAAGAAATAGGATGATTCACATTATAAAATTACATAAAACGAGTTTGGTTTCGTGTTTTTGCGCTTGCGCATCCGGCATTTGCGATACTTGAGGCAACGCATTTCTTTTGGTATTTTCATAAAATCATATTTCAAAAGATTTTTTTTAATAAGGATATATTGTTTGTAAAGGAGTAAAATATTGTGAATTTGATCATCAGAAGATATATGATATCTTGAATTGTTTGAAAACATAAAGTTTTTATGTGTGAGAGATTTTTTTGCTTTAAAGTGTGGTTATTATAAGTTTGCGGAAAGGGGGCATGCGGCGGAGGAGGGGCGCGCAGTAACCAACGAAACGAAAATTTGTGAGTTCAACGAACGTGAGTGGCCGCGCAACAAAACGTCAGGTTGATTCACTTTTCATCTGCGCATGCTTCGCAATATTATGTTTAAAAGGAAAAAATAAAACACGTTTTGGTAACACTATATTGATATATCAATCATATAAATATTGCAAATAATATTGCACTAATATATTATAAATACCCAATACTATTATTAAAATAGATAACTAATACTAGATCTTTTATAACCTTATTAATAAAAACAGAGTACAAAAATAAAGTATTTTATTGTTTAAATTATTAGCATCGTGTGTTCTTCAATATTGTATAAGCTGTAATTAGAACAGTTATTTGAAAATTAAAATATTAAGAGCTCCAAAAAACCGAACCAAGTTACATTATACATTTTCTTTGTTTGTCCTTTTTCCTTTCTCCTCGAAATCAATGTATGTATGTATATGATACTTGTTTGAATATTCAACGTGGAGAATACAAAATATTTTGTAACGTGAGCGGTAACGCTAAAAACAGGAGTTTTTACTTTTATCGAGTGCGGACTGCCTTATGAACGTTGAAATAATATTTAAAGATAGAAAAAATAAGGTCTAAAGTCAAGTAAATGTTTTAACTCTTGATAAAAGTTACAAGTACTTAATATATCGAATGTTAGCGGAGGCCAACGAACTTGTGTTTGGCGGGAATTTTGCGGCTATCTGCAAGCACTGGTCGGTTTTAGCGAAAGAACCAATTGACTACATACATGGAATTTACAACCTTATATATCTTATTTTAAGAAATATATTTTAGTTTTTGTATGTTATATACAAGCAAGTACTATGTCATGAAATTTAAATTGAAAAGTTAATTAATAGTTGCACCACATGGCGCGATTGGACTCATTACAATTTTCAGGTAATCATATGTTAAATGATATCAGTAAGTATTTATTTCATCATTTAAATATCCACTCTAAATGCTTACATTTATCTGATATATATTACATATTTTTTAAAATAAGCATGCACATATATTAAATATTTTTACTCAAAAAATATATAAGCTTATATTTCAAAATGTCTTATTTTAACAATAAATAAAATGAATAAAAATGTTAATTTATTTCTTCTTCTTTTTCTTTGCTTCATTTCCTTTTGTTTTCATTTATTCAAAAAAAACAAACAGCAATCAAGCACAGCTCGGCTTGAGCACACGTTGATGTCGTTTGTATGAGCTGAGTATTTTTTCGGCATATTTATATATTCTTGTCCATATTCATAACATGTATTGTAACATAATAATTACAACACCTTTTGCTATTTCATATACATATTACTCATTTTTCATTGTGTCATTAGTAATCACTAATATTAGTGTTATTAACACCAAAGACCAATCAATCTTAGTCGTCACTTTTGTCAAGTTATTTGTGTGTGTAATTTGTCTCACACATAAATAAACAAACACACACGCACACACACACACACATACACACACACACACACACACACAACACACATACACGCACATTCACACGCACATTTCCTATTTATTTGTCTGTTCTTTAAGAAAAGATAAATAATGCGTAGGGTTCTACTTAAAAAATATAATGTTCTCGGTTTGTATAATTCTCTTTTAAACATATACTTCACCAGGCTCACTTCTCACTAAAATACAGTTTCTTCCTAGCTTAGGGGGTGGGAAACCATTTTATAAATGTGTAAGTTGTACAAGCCTCCTTCATGTGTTGTTCATGTAATGTGTCGTATCATTGTATTACAAAAATATTTTCAAATATGAGTTAAGACCTGAGGAGCATAAAAAGTATATAGTTTTAAGGAGAGAACTAAAATTGAACGCGTGTTTTAGTAACATTTTAAACGAACTTTTCAGCAAAACTATTTCAAACTCATTCAAGATTTCAGGAATGTCATAGTGCGACAGTCACGAAAATGCTTCCGCATTGCGCAGAACGGTCACATTCTATGCAGTTTCCTTCCATTAGGTTAACTATTCTCTTTCATTATGAGACTTTCATACTACATACATACATAATGTAACCGTGGTTACGTTTTTTGCTTATAAAAAATAAAAATACTATTAAGTAGGTGTACTTATACTGTATTTATAGTTTATTGTAGTAGCAATAGCCGTGGGTGTTTACAGATAATTGCAAATTATATACTACGCTCAAAATTTTTAACAATGATTTAAGATTATAATAAATAATATGTGGGACTCGGACTCTATAATTTTAAAAATTAGTTCTTAGAGACAAATTGCCAAATGATTAATTTATTAAAAAATAAAAATAAATCAGCTTCACGCTGTATCCCACACTGCAGGGTAGGCAGAGGGAACGTAGTGAAAGACACTCCGTTCCCCACTTT